>JBBMEG010008419.1:21560-33929 GCA_037832605.1 Cyclanthera cordifolia | reverse complement strand
AAACACTTAATTTTTATTATTATAGATCTATTCAGAAAATCAATATGTTATCTTACAATTTAATGTGTATTCTTGATCTTAATTTTCAATTAATCAACCATTTTATACCCTCTTCACCCCATTTGGTTGTAAATTTGTTTGATTTTGAAAATGAAATAATTTGCACAAAAAAACACACACAAAATTGAAATAAATCAACAATTTCAAAGATAAAAACACAAAATTTTGAACAGTTAATACTCTTTAAACAGGAAAAATAACACAGTTGCAGGACTAGGCCTTTGCTTATACAAAAGTTCAAAAGAGCTTGGACAACAGAACAACATGCCATATGTGTTATTAGAAAAATTCACCAGAATCCATTCCGGCAGTCAAAATGAAACATTTTTTCTTCATTTGAAAAAAAAAATAATTATAATGGAAAGATTCATTGCTTACATCCCAGATTTGCATTATTGGAGGAAGTCCATGGAGGCTTTTTTTCAGCAAGCGTCAAGGTCCCGGCATGGAGGTGGTTTCGGTTCGCCTAGCAAGGTCGTGTTTCCTCCTTCAGGTCCGCTCCTAATACGACCTGGGTTTTGTGTTCCATGCTGAACATATGGGACAGGGGTGTTTTAGTTAAAGATCATGAAGCAGCATTGTGGAGTAAATTACAGAAAAGAAATATGAGAACGGGTATCGGGAATCGACATCGGCAGGCGAATTAGTTTTCTTACCGGTGGTTTCTCGCCTCTTCTAAACATCTCTACTATCTCAACTACGCGTTTAGGAGTGACATCTTCCTGGAAATCAGAAAATACACATGAATTCAAGAGAATGATCGTGGTTTGAGGACAAAAGAGTATTTTGATTGAAATATTCTGCTGCACCCACATAATAATTGTACGTGTACCCTTCAGATCCGTTAGAGTAATCGGCAACCGTAATCATTGGAGCGTTAACGCAGCATCCCTACAGAAAATCCGCAGACATCAGATCATCACTTACGTCTATAGAGAGCAGTACTTCAAGAGAGAAGATAGAAAAAATGGTTGAAATAATGAAACAATAAAAGCCAAAAATTTATCTCTGACAATTTGATCACATTACTCAAGCAAGAGAAATAAAAGTAAACATAATGCCAGGCAAGGACGATGACTAATAAACTCAAAAGCAGCTCAGGGAACCAACATGTTGTTTTTCATCCAAATGAGAGATAATAAACAAGGGGAGGAACTGCATATCCATAAAATTTCTTAGTGTAAAAAAGGTCAAGGTTGATGTCGAGAAAATCGAATGAGAGAAAAAAGAAATCTCACCATGCATTCCATTTCTCCAACAGAGAACAGACCATCCTTTGTAACTTCTGCACATTAAAAATATTATGGGCTTATCTTCATATCTATACCTTCAAAATTTTAATGTATAAATTGTAAAATAAGAAAAAGTAGTAAATTGTAGCTGTATCAACAATATAGTTTGATTATTATAACGAACGCCGTGTTGTAGAAATTTAGATTGTTGTTCATATAAGATCAAATATTTAACACATATATGAACCAGATGAACGGTAATAAGTTGATTAAGTGAAACTCAAGGCTTCCAGTCACATGCAATAGTTGTGAGTTCTACTGTGACCTATCATTAAACTGCTACATAATACTTACCGTTGCGCTTCACTCCCAAATGCTTCAATAAAGCGTCTTCTATTTCCCGAGAGCCACGAATCATACATGGAGAAGTGCCACAAACTAATAAGTGGTACTTGCCCACCTGAAAATCAATTGATGATGTTCAGCAGGTACACTGGTAGCCACACAATTTTAAATGTCTACCAGAATTTCCAATTGTAAATGAAGAAAAAATATGGAGTTATTTTATTCTCTTACACCTTTGTTCGATTGAACATTGAATAAAATGTGGCAACCTCATATACTCGGACGGGAGCAACCTCTATAACTTTAGCTACCTGTATCAATCATAATAGTATGAATTTACAACGTAATATTTCCATAACATCCGTCATAACCAAAGGCTTAATAAGTTTCTCAATCAATACTCTGAATCAACTTTCAACCAAACTATAGTGCAATCACTCTCAATCAAAATACTAGATGCAATCTATAAGGTTCATACTTTCGTGATTAAACACTAAGCCAGAATAGAAGGGCAAAGCTAGAATCTTATGAGCCAATGGTGTCGTTGCTCTTCTTTGGAGGTTGTAGTTTGAAGGAACAGAAGGGTGTTTTAGTTTTACAAAAAAAAGGACAGAAGGGAGTTTCATGATCAAACATTCAAAGCTCAAACAGGGAGTTTTTACGGTAATTTGGGAAAATTGTTGCTTATAACTTGGGCTGTCTTTTATAATTTGTTTTGTAATAATACTGTAGTTCAAGTCAACTACTCAACAGCTGGGAGGCTTTTTTTTTTGTTATCATTTGGTGTGTGCAGATATCTTATCTCCCCCTTCTTTCTTTTTTTTTTCTTTTTTTTTTTTTGTAAATTGTTGTACTTGACAACATTTAATACAGAAACACCAGCAAGGTTGTTATCAAGGTATTTGGATAGCACGATTCTCCTCTGTAAGAGATCACATTATTTTAGCTCTTATTTTGGGTTATTGCAGTGCAGTTGAGGCAATCATTTTTGAGCCATGGTCCATGCACAATCAAAAATCGAACATTTTATGGATTTGCTACGAAGTCTGGGAAAAGTAGTAGAATCTAACCAAGCTCAAGGATTTCCTTTTATAATTCACTATTAATTGGGGAGCATTTATATTATACTCCTGGCTTTTAAGTGTTCCTGATTTTTACTCTCTCATAACATGTACGTTCCGTTTTCATTTATCAATAAAAATTATTTTGTTTCTGGTTAAAACTGTCTTTAGGAGCTATCTGTGAGATATTTTTGTTAGGATAATATACAAAGCTCAAATATTTGTCAAATGCAGTTTATCATCTTATAATCATAGAAATAAAGCTATAGTCACATCAGATTTTGGCTATTCCATGTTCGATACTTTTCATTCATTTATAGGTCTTCACATTACTGACGCAACATCAAATTTAAGAGGAACTTGAAAGCATAGGGCAACATACTGCGTTCATTGCAGAAACAGGAAGCCATCCTCCATGCTGCTGTTGTGCAAGATCTAACAAAGGAATGGCTGCAGATTGCTTATAGTTGGATGGGTAGTGGGACAATATTTCAGCAACCTGTACATGAATATGATCAACTAAACCATAAAACTGAAAGAAAAAAAAATCCAGAAATAATCATCATAGGATTGGCTGTAATTGTAAAACCAATGATATTAAGCCCACCAGAAAATATCTTTACGAAGAGACTTATGCTTCCACAGTTCCACTCAAAGTCTCACTCTCATGCAAAAGAATTATATATATATATATCCATAAATGTTTGGACCATTTTATGCACATCTCGACTATTCTTACAAGATATAACGTAGGACCCTACAATATTTGAATGTCAAGAAAAATCGTAGGAAATTATTTCTTAGAATATGTGGCCAGTGGCCACCATAGATAAAACTCAAAACTTCTTAATTCTCAATATCCTCTTTAACCACTGAGACAACCCACAACGGTCGCAAATGAATAATATTGGATACTCAAAATGTAGAAGCACCTAAATGCACAAGCCTCACGGAGATAAAGCAAGGGTCAGGTCAGAATCTCTATCCATTACAAATGAAGAAGAGGATTTCTAATTTTCATCAAAAGGTCTTTTTAAAGCACATGATCACATCATGTGATGAATATCATCAAAAACTGAACCCATAATGATAGAATTTCGGGAGGAAGTGACTTTCAAAATTAACTATCAATCATGTTGTGACATCACGTAAATTGGGCATTACTTTGGTAAAATCCTCAAGAGTAATATTCCAACCAACAACTATCTACAGAAAGATATGCACCGGTATGCATATTCTAGCCATATACATCGATCTCCCGCTTATACTATTATTTTCCTATTATATTTGAGTGATACTGTGATAGGATGTGTCATGATATTGCTGAGCTCGAAGGAACTCATATCTGAGAACAACAAATCGTGGCAGGTGATTCTTATACAGAAAAAAAGAATGTCATGTCCGCTAAATACAGAAGAATATCAATGTAGAAGCCATCCAGATTCCTAGATCAATAAAGGAAAAACGACATCCCGTTTCGGGACGAAAACGCCCAGAAATCCAAAAATTCACAGAGCGTTGAAATCACCAACCTTCTTTTTGTTCGTCTCGGAGAATTCCCATGGAATATCAGGATTGTTATCCGGCGTATCAATATGCTGCGCCACATTAAAATTTCAAATTCATCGACTCGACAAAAATTAGGCATTTCAACAAATTCACGCAACAAAGAAGTGAAAATTAAGAAATCAGAAGAAAAAACACTGGCGAACTCACGTAGTTAAGGGCAGTGGAGAAGCATCGCGAAGTCTGCAGCGGACATAAACACAAATTAGAGAAATCAATTTTGGAATTCAATCGGTTGAAAGAGAAAGTAAAAGAACACCTGACGGAAACTTTGACGGATTCCGGCCAGACGATTAGCAGCCAGGCGAGCTAGCATTTTCGAAGAAGGTTGAATCTAGGGCCAGGAAGTGGAGCTCGAATCAGGCTAGGAGAGAGAAAGAGAAAGAGAAAGAGAGAGAAGCCGGAAGAAGAAGAAGGAGCTTGTAGGCTTGTGCTCGCCGTAGCCAGTGAGATATTTCAGAGAGGTAGGCCCGTTAAGCGATTTGCTTCGGCCCAATAACTTTATTTTATATTGGGCCAGATCTCATTAATACTTAGGCCCGTTAGAATTGTTTAATTTACCTTATATCTAGGGAAATTTGCACAAACAACTCATGAACTATGTTTATAACAATTACGCCCTTTTATATTTGATCAATTACCCTCTCAAATTTAATAAGTTACAATTAACACCCTATATCTAATTTAATTAATATATAAATGTTCATTAAAAAAATAAAAATTTCTCTATCTCATTTACCTTTTGTTGGGATGCAAACAAAGTATCCCACATTGGTTAGAAGATGGGAGGATCATGAGTATATAAGTGATGACAAACATATCCATTAATATGAAGTCTTTTTGACAATATCATATTAATGTGGAGATTTGGGTAGGGTTATTATCCTTATCACCTTTCTCTTCTTCATCCATCTTAATTTTAAGACAAGAAAATTAAATGACAATTTATCCTTTTGTAAGTTACTTAAATTAGATGTGTTATTAATTGCAATATTTATAAAATTTAAATTTATTTTTCATATACTTTTTAAATGTATTATATATTTTATAAAATTTTGTAACTAATATAAATCATTGTTAATATTGTTTAGAAAGTTTTTTTTTAAGCAAAAATTGGGAGGGACCACAATCTCTATATAGAGGCATAATGCTCTCAAATAAATGAAAGTCAAATATAATATCAAATATCAAACATGTGACACGATGTTGAACTGGATTATAATCAAATAATAAAAATACATTCAAACTTTCATTTTTTATTAGTACCATTAAAGTTGGAAAATATTAAAATTGGAAAATTTTAAATGTTAGATTGAGTTTTGAATGAAAGTATTAAAAGTTGTAGGTACACGCTTAAATTTGCAAACAAAAAATTGACCAAATCGAACCGAACCGAATCAAGTCGATCTTTTTTTTTAGAACAATATTTGATCATTGGATTTCTATTTTAGAAAACCAAAATATAATAGTTTAAATCAATTATATCAGTATTAGATTTGATGAAAATAAATGGAAATAAGACAACAAATTTGAAAAATAAACCAAACTAAAACCACTCATAGTCATTTGAACCAACAAGATTTGTCGAAGGATCACACTTTCATAGCTCAAACATTCAACCAAATGCGCCACCCTTGAAGACCAATTCTTCATTCAACCAAACATTCAACCAAAGCCGGAAGTGTTTTTTAGAAAGCAAACAAAAATTTAAGATATTTAAAAAGAGAATCTTAGCGCAAGAAACTACTTGTTTTTCTTCCAAATTTAAGAAAGGTTCATTTTCTTTTTTAGAAAATAAAGCGAGAAATTTACCAAGTCTATTTTACAAAAAATAAGAAACAAAAACGAAAAACATGAAACGAGAACATTACTGCCATTATAATTATTGTTATTGTTAGGTTAAAATATCATTTTGGTCCATCAATTATCGTCATTATTCCATTTTGATCCATAAACTTTCAAAAGTCTAATTTTAGTCCTCAACAAATCCAATTATTATTACTTTTGCAGAACACAATCTACACGAGCCATGAAAGATTATTGGCGCCAAGGGGATTGAGGTTGTGAGTGTTTGGATTACAATTATCCTGGCGATTGTTTGGAGTACAAGGATTCCCTCGAGTTGATGACGATGATATTGGAGGACGTGTTGAAAGTGGTGGCGACAGAACTTTTAAAAATCTAATAATAAATAGTTTAATTATTATTACTTTTGCAGAATACAATCGAAAAGTTAGATTACACTCTACTGTCTTCGCCGCTCCCGGTCAGTTCAGCCTAAATCATCTTCCTCCACCGAAGCTCTGTACCTGTTTACCGGCCACCGCACGATGCCGGAGTTACCTGAGGTGGAGGCGGCGAGGAGGGCCATAGAAGAGCACTGCGTCGGTAAAGTAATCAAGCAGGCCATCATTGCCAACGATTCGAAAGTCATCGACGGTGTTTCGCCCTCCGACTTCGAGGCTTCGCTCTTAGGCAAGACCATTCTCTCCGCTCATCGCAAGGGCAAACACTTGTGGCTCCGCCTCGATTCTCCTCCTTTCCCTGCATTTCACTTCGGTATATTTCCCTTCAATTATCCTTGATTTTGAAGTGCGTGTGGTGTTTTGTAGTTGCGCTTGGATTTTCTATTCGAAATGGATTTTTTTACCCAAAATTAAGTGTGGAAACGTTTGTTAATCGGGTGAAAACTTGGTGAAACTTGGATGTTGTTGGTTTAGGTCTGAATGATGAATCTCACTATCATAGCCGAGTGGTCAATAGGACTGTAAGAAATGAAAAAGTTGTGGGTTCATTCCATCTTGTCCATCTGCCTAGGAATTAATTTCGTACCATTTCCTTGATATTCAAATCGGTATGTTATGTGAGAATAGTTGAAGCCGTGCAAGTCATCTCTATACACAAATTTAATGGCCAAATAAGGATGGATCATGTAAATCCTTGAAATTATAAGTTCAATAACCATGTTTTAAAAGGCTATAGGCTCTTCACAAAGCAAGACTCTAAATTTTGACATCGAGTCTTACGCCTTTGTTGCATCCTAAGAGGCTTACGCCTCACACAAGGGAGACTTATGCGTCTTTGTTAATGCATTGAATAATATTAATTTTTTCAAGTCGTTAAAATATGAGTTTGAACCATAATAATATAAATTATTACTACTTAGAGTTGGTTCATGTTCTTATTCTCAAGCATTGTCTTAGTTATCCATTTAGATTACATATTTTCTCTCATGGATTCTTAGGCACATTAACGTTTCAGAATCGTCAATTTAATTTTGATCATTTGTTGGCTTATTTTCCTTTCCCATCTCCTTTTGGAGTTCTTTGCTGTATTAACTGTGGGTGCTTGGAGAGTTCACTTATGTTTCATTAATAAATGAAACTATTTATTATTCCAAAAAACTCAATCCTATTAGTGTTCTTGTGTTTTTTATGTATTTTTACGTAAGTATTATATTTTATCATACATGTTTACACAAATTTATAATTTTTATAATGTTTTTAACTAAAATTGAGGCTTACACCTCGCCTCTCCAAAAGAAAACGCCTCGAGGCCGCCTTTAGTCTTTTAAATCCTTTCAATCTATGGTGGCCATGTGACTAGGTTATCTTGACTACTAAATGTAGTAGTGTCAAACAAGAGGTATACATAGTCTGACTCGTACACTTTTGATTCCATAATAAAAATGTGAATGATGAATGTAAGTGGAAATTATGAAATTAATGACGTATTTGGAATGTGGGTGTAAATAGTTGCATCAACTATGTAAATTTTAGAAAGATTGTTAATGTCGCTTCTAGTTTTCTTTTAGTTTCCAAATTCATATGGGTCTGCTTTTATTTTGTTTCATTTGTATGTTGACTTTAGGTTTCTTTATAGCGCTGGTTTCATTCATTATCGTGTTGATTTTCTCCAGGGATGGCGGGTGCCATATATATCAAGGGTGTAGCTGTCACAAACTATAAAAGGTCAGCCTGATTAGACCTGCACTACAACTACAGCTAAATAAAAGTTACTCTGTTAATTTAATTAGACATGCATAACTTTCTTGGGTAACTTGGATTCACACTATCCCCCATTTGAAGATTATATCTTTGTTATTGCTACTTTAATTTCACATTGGAATAGTCTTTTTTAACTATGATAGGATCTTCTTTGTAACTTTTCATACTATCAATTAAAGTTTTCGTTTCTTATAAAAAAAAAAGTTACTATGTTACATGTGCTGTGGAAGGGACAAAATTTTTTGTTTCATGATTTTAATTTTGTGATTCTGCATGTTTAAAGCCCATAAAATCAACATTGAATGATACTACTGGACTAGATAGAGAACAAATTTTTATTAATATGAAGTATATTTTGTCAGACAAGTCATCTTCAACTAAACTATTGATGTCAAGGAAGGGAATATTCATAGGATCATACTGATCAGTATATTGACAGCAAATAACCTAAACAAGTTAATGTCGTTTTCTCCTGTGGTCGTGACACACATACTATATATGTCAGATTTCATTGCTTGTTGGCTTTAGCCTTGTTCCATTGTCCAGGTTTTTTTTTTCGCGTGATTTAGACTGCTCAAAATAATGCAGTCAAATCCTTATGAATATGTTGATGTGCTTTCCTCATTAATTACATTTATCTAACAAAAGATTAATATCTGACTTTGATTTTCATTTAACAAATGTTTATACATATAGGTCTATGGTTAATGATGAGGATGAATGGCCTTCCAAGTACTCTAAGTTCTTTGTTGAGGTAAGATCACGTCTTTCCTAATTAGTAAAAGGTTGCTAACTTTTTGTTTGTGAGATTCCACATAGCATAGCTGAAATGTTTCGCAATTATTTATTTATGATCATATATCAATTAAACTTTCTTCATTTCTTTCTAACTCATGTCATTACAAGGTTACAACATAATTCCCATAAATCTTGTGCAGCTTGATGATGGTGTAGACCTATCCTTCACAGACAAACGGCGATTTGCTAAAGTCTGCCTGCTCGAAGATGTACCTCAATATGACTCGTGATCACCTTTAATTTCATGGATTCTTTTAATATATTGACATTTTTAGTAATGAATTACTGACAATTTCATGCATTCTTTTAATATATGGTTGTTCTTGCTAGTTTCCCGAACAATTGTTGTTTGTTTTTTACAGCCGGCTTCAGTGCCTCCAATATCTAAGCTTGGCCCAGATGCTCTTTTAGAGCCTATGACACTAGATGAGTTTATTCAATCTTTGGGCAAGAAGAAACTGGCTATTAAGACTCTATTGCTTGATCAGGTAATTTCTACAACTTTTCAGTATTCTATATTCATAAATCATATTTTGAATATTTAATGAAGTTCATGCCCTGATGTTTAACCATAAGAGTGAATTGTTTTGTATCTGTTGGTGTTCGATCATCATGATATTGATATTGAGTAAAGAACTAATTTGTATGAAGTTGCAGTAACAGACACAGAGTTTTCAACTTCAGTCCTATGATGGATTAGAAATGAAATTTTATTTTCTTAGTTTAAATTGATGATTGACTAAATATTAATATTTTTTCTCTTCACAGAGCTATATTTCGGGTATTGGCAATTGGGTTGCAGATGAAGTATTATATCAAGTAAGTTCAACTTACTTTGTTTTTTTTAGTTAAAAAATTGTGAGGGTGGGAGACTGAACCATTGACCTTTAAAATGACAATGGATGCCTTATCTAATTACTAATGAGCTATGCTTGGGTCGACATTCACCTTACTCTTACTATGTTTGTATGAAATATGATGTGATTAAAATCATAGGGATAACCAAAAAAAAAAAAAAAACTTGTTAGCTCAGTGGTTAGTGGCCCCTCAACCCCCACATTTGTCTGGGCTCGAATCTTATTGGACATCTCCTTATTAATTTGTCTCTAAGGGGTGGCGCAGTGGTCGAAAGTTTGAACTTTGAAGGTGTGTTCTCCTCAAGGTTCGAGACCTACTTGTGACATTAATTTGTAGATACTCCCGTGTCTCCATTCCTTCGATGTCTAACGGTACCTGGCCTATTCATGGGCGTGAATACTTCGAGTATAGTGAAGCGAAACTTCGATTTCTCAGTTTCCAAAAGAAAATCATAGGAATAGTCGTACGGGGTTTTTTTATGGCGTCAATCTGTGTGGTAGATATGGATGCAATTTTCTTTTCTCTTTCATTTGTAGAGATGGCTTCTGGCCTTCTGTGGCTTTAGATAAGGAGTTAGGATTAATCAGTTAAAAACATCCATGGCAGGCGAGAATTCATCCCAATCAAAGTGCGGCAACCCTATCCAAAGAAAGTTGCGAAGCATTGCACAAAAGCATACGAGAGGTATGACTTTGCTCTTTCCCCTCCCCCTTACAAACCATTCTTGTCCCTTGCCGACCTACACCGAGTTAAGGCACATTGTACCCTACACAGTTTTTTTTTTTTTAAGTAAAACATTCATTCTTCATGGAGATATATAGAGGAACCACAATGTAGGTCCTTGAAAGAGCAGTTGAAGTTGATGCCGAGTCCAATAGCTTTCCTGAAGAATGGTTGTTTCATTTTCGGTGGGGAAAAAGGCCGGGACGGGTCAATGGTAAGCTCCGTTAAATATTTGATCGTTTTGATGAAGCATCTGTAAATTTATACAGGTGATTGAAAAAGCACTTGAAGTTGGAGCAGATAGTTGTCGTTTCCCTAGTAATTGGCTTTTCCATTCACGTGAAAAGAAGCCTGGCAAATCTTTTGTTGATGGTTTGCTCTTGGCACTCTAAAATATTTTTCTTATACTTTATCAGTTTCATGATTTCTCTAATGTTATGAAGTTATTTAGACATAAATATTATTTCTTTCATGGAGTGTGCATGGTTTGGCCACAGACTTGAGGTTGGAGCTACCTTTGAGCGTTGGTATATAAAAGATTTGGTTAAAATATTATTTTGGTCCCTGCACTTTGAGTTCTGTTCCATTTTGGTCTAAATTTAAACTTTTAAATTTGTTCCATTTTGATTTATGAACTTTCAAATTTGTTTCATTTTAATCGGTAGAATTTTGAAAAAGTTAAAAAATTGGTTCTGTGAAAAAATTGAAGTTAAAATTTTCAAAATTTGTTCAACGATGTTTTTAATTTAAGTAAAGAAAATATAGAACATATTTCTAAATTTTATTGAAAGAAGATTGTAAATTTTTGAAGAAAAGTTAACAAAAAGTTTCAAATTAAGACCTAATTTAACTTATTTTGAAAGTGTATGGATTGAAATTGAACATGTGGAAGTTTATGGATCGAAATGAAACAAACGAGAAAATCTAGGACTAAAATTGAACTTTTGATAGTTTAGGAACCAAAATGCCAAATGGAACAAAGCTCAAAGTCTAACAAAGTGGTATTTTAACTAAAAGACATTATTTGATAGGATTAAAAGGCGCTATATTTTTTAGGTGCACCGTATACAAAAAGTAATAAAAAATATATCAACCAATATATATGAACCATTTTCAATATAGAATGTTTTAATTTTCATCTATATATATAATATGAAGGAAGTATTACAATAAATAAATCTTAAAGGCTAAAGCTCAAACTCATCCCTTCTAGAATTATAAAAACCTTACACAACATATGCATTTGGAAAAGCAATAGACATTAACAAATATATACATAACACATGAACTTAACACACACACACACATATATGTGTGTGTACATACGTATATACACATAGTTGGTTAAAAAAAGAAAGAAGTAGATGCGATGACTGATGAGTGATCGGAGAAGAAGGTTTACCATACATCGTCGACGAGTCTTCAAGAGCAGTGCCGGTAAGGTGGGGTCTAGATTCGTCTAAGCAGCCCCGACGATTTCGTCAGAAATGGAGAAATAAATGACGCTAGGGTTTTTTTTTGTTTCAAATGGACAAGGAAGAGTAAAAAAAACGAGGGCTTAATTTTGTTTCTGTTTTTTAAAATAATAATCAAAACGACGTTGTTTTGATTATTATTGTAAAAAAAAGAAGAGAAAGTGCTTTATGCATGTGCTTTTTGCACTTGGGCGCCTCGTGAAAAAGCACGTGCTGTGCTTTATCCAAGCTAAGTCTACACACT
>JBBMEG010008419.1:0-19442 GCA_037832605.1 Cyclanthera cordifolia | reverse complement strand
ATTTCAATTAAATCTATTTTATCATTTATATATTGTAAAGAAAAAAAAAGTGAAGAGTAAAAAAAAATAAATAGTGTGAATCATTTAAAAATGCTTAAAAAATGATAAATAAAAAAAATTCAACGTCTGCACCAAATAACAATCAACTTAATTTAATCTAATTTAACTTAACACGTCTACCAAATACAATTTAATTTAGTTATAGTTTAACTTAATATTCAGCTTAACTAAGTCTCTCTTGACTTAACCGTAATGCCTGCATCAAACACGTCCTTAGTCTCTTTCGAATCTCGGACTTGTACTTCAACCATCACCATGACGACATGTCGTTTTATATGAAGAATAGCAGCCCAAGACCAAGCCCAAGTACTATTTCAGGCCCATAGAGTGGCTTGGGGGGAAAGGCTAATGTATAAGAACTGTGTGAACATGCAAGCTGAACGTTATGCACCCATCATGACCGGCGACGACTCATTTTCTCCGAACAACGACCCCTTCACGGCGGACCCTAACTTCGAAATCTCCGTAAGTCATTTAGCACCATCTTTGTTCTTGATTTCTTCGATTTTCTATGTGAGATTAGAGTTCTTCTCTTCGGTCACTGTCATTTCTTGGATTCAAAAGCTTGAATTCTTCTTGTCAAAATTTGCTATCCAATCCTCTAGGAGGCACATTTGGGAAATCGTGTGGTTTTTCACTTAGAAACTTGAAAAATGTTCGATACAATGGGGTGAAATTGCTCTGTGGTTAGTGAAATTTGAATTCAACTCTATATGTGGCAATGAGGAAATTCTGTAAGCTACTACCATGAAGTGAAGGATGTATGGATAATATGGAGAAGAATTTCTTCCTTTTTTTCTGGTTTTGTTTCTTTTTTTCTTCTTAATAATGAGAAGGATTTCTTCGTTCTTGATGAGTTTGTTTTTATTTAGATAGAAGAAGGCTTTGAAATCGGTCCATACTCTCTTGAGGGAGAAGGCAGTGATCTTGAGATAGATTGTGACGAATTATTTCGAATTCTTGACGAAAATAGAGATGTAGATGGTCAATGTAATCGTAGAAATGATGTAAACGTAAGTGATGGTAATGAAATTCTTGGTGATGATATATGCGCAAATGCTGACTATGAGCATGACGAAGATGGAACTCCTCTTATTGATTGTCAAATTGATTTATATGAAGGAAAGGATTATCCCCCGCCCGTTTCTGGCATGGAATTCGAGTCGTATGATGATGCTTATAATTATTATCATTACTATGCCAGGGACCTTGGCTTTGCTATTCGAGTGAAATCTTCATGGTCTAACCGTAATAGCAAAGAGAAACGTGGGGCAGTTCTCTGTTGCAACTGTGGGGGTTCCGAATCTCTTAAAGAAGTTAACAGTCGAAGAAAAAAAACGAGGACAGGATGCTTAGCAATGATTAGGTTGAGATTGATAGACTCTAACAGATGGAGAGTTGATGATGTGATGCTTGAGCATAACCATTCTTTTGATTTTGGGACTGAAAGAAATGTTGAACCAACAATTAATGTAGAGGTTCAAACAATCAAGGTATATCGAAACTCGGACCATCAAGGCTTAAATTCAAATGGAGACTCTATAACACATGTCTACAAGCCTAGGGGCCTGCTGCTCAAGAAAGGGGATGCTCAAGTCATTCATAATTTTTTTCATCAAGTTCAGCTTACCGATCCAAATTTTTTCTATGTGATGGATCTTTACGAAGATGGTCTTTTGAGAAATGTTTTTTGGATCAGTTCAAGGTGTAGAGCTGCATACAGTTATTTCAATGATGTAGTAGCATTTGACACTATATGCTTGACTAGTAACTTTGAGATTCCACTCTTTGCGTTTGTCGGAATAAATCATCATGGGAAATCTATCTTACTTGGCTGTGGATTACTTGCGGACGAGATGCTAGAAACGTACATTTGGTTATTAAGGGCATGGCTTACGTGTATGTCTGGTTGCCCCCCTCAAACGATCATCACAAACCGATGCAAGGCATTGCAAAATGCAATAGCTGTGGTTTTTCCGAGGGCTCATCATCGCCTTTCTATGTCATATGTTATGCAAAACATTCTTAAGAATGTGGGAAAATTTCAGGAGTCCGAAGCTTTTCATACAATTCTAAGCACAGTAATATATAATTGTGTGAAAGTGGAAGAGTTTGAAATGGCTTGGAAAGATATGACCCAAAAATTTGAGTTAGAAAACAATGAGGTGCTCCGAAGTTTGTATGACGACAGAGAGCGGTGGGCATCTGTTTTCTCGAACGAGACGTTCTTTGCTGGAATGTATAATTGCCAGAAAGGTGACTGGAAAAATCCTTTTTTTCATGGCTTTGTGCACCAACAAACTTCTCTGAAAGAATTCTTTGACATATACAAAGTAGTTCTCAAGAAAAAGCAAGAGGTAGAAGCTTTCCAAGACTTTGAGTCCATAGAATCCAGTCCTCTGTTGAACTCAAGCTGGTACTTTGAGTTGCAGCTTGCTAAATTATACACAAAGGAGATATTCATCAAATTCCAAGACGAAACAGCAAGGATTTCTTCTTGTTTTAGCCTTCCTCAAGTACTGGAGTCAACTTGCGGATCCATTACGACGTTTTCGGTCAAAGAACATGAAGACGATGGAAGGGTTTACGAGGTTCTGTATGATAAAGCCGGGGAAGAAATCCGATGTGTATGCAACTGCTTCAACCTCAAAGGCTACCTATGCCGACACGCATTGTTCATCCTAAGTTACAATGGCATAGATGAAATCCCATATCAATATATTCTTTCGCGTTGGAGGAAGGATTTTAAGCGCCTTTATGTTCCAGAATTCGGGTGCAATAATGTAGACATTACAAACCCAGTTCAGATGTTCGATCAGTTGCACAGAAAAGCAATTGAAGTTGTTCAAGAAGGGATGGTTTCTCGAAACCATTATATGGTTACTTGGCAAGCGCTTAAGGAGTCATTGAACAAGGTACGTCTTGTTACTAATGATAAGCATGTTTAAAATGGCTATTATTACTAATCCTGTAAATAGTATAGTCTGGCTTTTTTTTTGTACATATATATTCATTTGTTCTGCTTTGTCTATATTAGATAATGATGCTGTTTGTAGTTCAAACTTGTAGATGAGCCTTGTTTTCTTAGTTTTTTTCATAAACAGAAACCACAGAATAAAACTATCCCATACAATTTGTATAAGAACTTCTGAGCTATGTTCGGCTTTGTTTTTTTTTTTTGAGAGTTTACGCATACTTGATTAACTTTCACGTGATGAATTGTTTGATCCTACCACATTTTGTTGTCAAAAAACTTATATATATAAAAAAAAAAAAAAAAAAAAATCAATTTTTAGATACCAACTCTCAAAATCAAGCCCATAACGTAGTGTTGAACTGAATTATCATTAAACAATGAAACCAATACTCTACCGACCCTTTTGGTAAATCATCATCTTAGTTAATATTATGTCATCTAATTAATGATTTTATTAATTTAAATATTAAAATTGTTCATTATTGAAATTTTAGGATTGAAGTGTTTGATTTTAAAATAGAAACTACTTACTACTTAGAGACTAATAAATGTACTTTTCCCTGAAAAAAGGCTAAACAAGAATGAGTTAAGTCATGAACACCTGAAGGTTGGATTTGAAGTTAGGAGAGGAGAGAAAGAGGAAGAAGTTGGAAAATCTCAACTCATTATTTGTTTTTTTGTACATTATCATAACTCCTCAACTCCTCCAACATCTCATCAATTATCTTATCTAATTGTATCAAATTTCATCTAATTCCGATCTCTTTTTTCTGTTATAACTTTATGATGAAATTCTCCGAACTTAAGTTTCCTAATTGTCTAGTTGAATTAAACTTTCATAATTGTCTAGTTGAATTATTAATATAACTTACAAATTGATTTCGAAATAAAAGTTTTAATATTTAAAAAATGGGAATTTAATTATAAATATAAAAATTAAAAGAAATATAAAAACAAATATTTGTATGTATTTTGTTGTGTTGTTTGTGCTATATAAAATTTAAATTTAAAAAGAGTCGTAGTTCAATTTTGTTAGTATATTTTCATGATTAATAGGTTGAGTTTGAATCCGCTTCTCAAATTATTCATACTCAAGAAGATATAAATTAAAAGAAATTGATTTGTAAAGACGAACAATTTCAATTAAGTTGAATAATATTCCTCATTTTATTTTATTTTTTAATTTTTATTCAAAATCAGGTTTATTTTATTTTATTTTATTTTTTAATTCAAGAATTAAAGATAGTTTGATAATCAATTGACCATGTGATATCCTCAGTTGTGATTCTAGTTGGTGAAGCAAAACAAATTTAATTATTGATTTTGAACAATTAAATAAGAAAAATACTTTACAATTTGATGCAACTACGAAGTAATTTTTTTTTAATAATCAATCGTTAATGGCTGGTTTTCATCATTAGTGTTGCACTTTTCTGATTTCTTCAAAAAAAAAATAAAATAATAATAATAGAATAAAACTACTGAAATTCATCGATGTTAGGGGTGGTGACAGCAAAGCAAAGATGGTGAAGATTGGGGGTTTCATTTGCAATATCAACCCCGTCTTTTCTAAAACTCCAAAGTTGTACCACCTCACCACTTTTCAAATCATTTTGTTGAACGAATGAATTCCAATGAGTCATTAGGCAATACACATTGTCGCTCCCGATCTTCCATTTTTTCAAACACATCTTCTTTTCTCGAAGCTCCGGATCGACGATCATCACATTCATTCCCTTCTTACTCTTTCCCTCGGTTTCATTCAATAATATTGCTTCTTCCTCCGTAACGAAATTGAATTTCAATTTTTTGATGGGAAGAGACAACCGGCCAAGATTCTTGTTGAGATCGGTGTCGTATAGTTGCTTTTGAGACACTAGTTCGATTTCATACCCGCCCATCTCGGCTATCCGCTCTCTCATCGCTATCGGCATCTCTGGAGTCGATGCCTCTAGGTTGACCTCCTTTCGTTTTTGCTTCGGAGGACGCTTGCAACATTTTGACTTGACGTTTTGTGATGCTTTTCTCTTTTTTGGAGGAAGGGTCTTCGATTCATCTAAGTTGGAATCGAACTTAACTCCTTGCAGTGTTTTTCTCTTCTTCGGAGGAAGTATTTTCGATTCATCTAATTTCAAAATTTTCATCTCTACTACAATCCATGCAGTCTCAACTTTTGACACAACATGTTGTTCCCATTTTACGCAATAAAATTTGGAAAATAAAATTGTTACTCACAGTATTGAACTTTGATATGATTTTGGATGTACACAATATGTTATAATGAATTGAAATATATATAGTTTTTGATATAACCAATTTCTTATGGAATTAGATTTCTAATTCCTTATGGAATTGGGATTTAAACCTTAACCCTACACTTATTTTAAAAACTTTATCTTTTCGATCAAAATAAGAAAGTTTATCTTCTAATTATTTTTTAATTGAATAAATATTATTATATGCTGTTTTTTTCATATTTTATAAAAATCGTTATAGAATTGGGAATTAAACTTTAATCCTAAATTTATTTTAAAAAAAGTTATCTAAATTATCCTTTGAATTCAAATAAGAAAGTTTATCTTCTAAACATAGAAAAATAACTATCATTGTTTTATTTGGCGAGATGTATTTCTAACCTGAATTACTTAAATAATTTAGTTTCCTACGTGTTTAAATTTAATATCAAACTCTAAATCTGAATAATAAATTTTCAATGTCTTCCTAATCGCTATCATATTCAGCCGTTTTGTTTAACATTGCATCGAGGTGACTTCAAGTAGAGCTCTACATAGAAGTCGAGGAGAGAGAAAAATGGTTCAAAAAAATTTATTTCATATTTTATTTCACAAAAATTTAACCGAGATAAATGTTTTCATAGTTGAAGAATAAAATTGGACAGTTGATAGTTGAGAGACCAAAATGAAATAATAACCACAGTCCTGAATCAAAATTAATTATTTTAACCTAAATTCTAAAATGAATATTAAAAGAAATGATTAAAGATATATCATATTTCAATTTTGTTACACTATATTGAATAGACGCTTACGTAAATGAGAAAGTTGAATAATATTAATGATTTGGTTGCATATAGTGCAAGAATCTTCACATACATTATCATTGGGTGGAGATAAAACCAAATTTGAATTAATTTCTTATTAATTTTTTGAAGATAAAATTAAAAAGAAATTCTTAAGAATCAAAAGGATACCAGACAACTAAGTCATTAACCTTCCTATTGCACCACTAGAAAGTCAAATTATGAAAGTTTGTCGTCAAACCACGAATCTCATCCACCATACTCCCTCGTTCGATTCTACAATTAGACGATTTTGTAAGAGCTTAATTTCCAAGTGAGAATTTGACTCCACTTGGAAATTATCAAAGCACATAAAACCAGAGAATTATCCCGAATAGCCATAGCTTTTGGGTACGTAGGGTTCGAGTGCCAACAAAGTCTCTATAGATATTAGGTTCCGCAGGAGAGGAGACAGAGAAGAAATGCTAAGTCAAATAACCAAAGAATAGACCAGTATATCTTGAAATCTCGCTAGGAACTTGTACAGAAGTTAAGGGGAAGCATCCCACGGATTCCTTAGGGGTGTTTGATAAATGGTTTTAAAATGAGAGTTTGAGTTTTAGGTAAAAACTAGTTTTAGGATTTTTTTTTTTTTTTCAAAACTTGTCTGAACTAAGGGGGCAGACTGCCCCATTGCAGCGCCACGCGGCGCAATTTTCAAATTATTATTATTTTTTTACTTTCTTTTTTCTCTTTTATTTATTCAAATATATTTTACAAAAAAATATATATATTTTAGAATATTCATAAATGTCACATCATATCACATCCCAAACACTTTTCATAACTCTTCCATAAACACTCTAGTAAAACCTTCAAACAAACAAAAATTAATAACACCTCCTTCTAAACACTCTACTAAAACCTTCAACCAAACGAGCTATTACCCAACACTCAAAATAACTCTTCTATAAAAACTCAAACAAACACCCCTTTAATTAGTACCTTATATAACTCCAAATAGCATAGAAACACGACTCGAGATTTTTTTTCTTTGCAAAAAGGACAAAGAATCTGCACTATGAGGTCTCTATGATGCAAATTCAAAATAGTTAGAATAAAGTCATGACGAATTTTCCATATTAAACATTTAACTTTGCTAGGTACATAACATTTCCAAAGAGAAGGCCACTATTTCAACATAACATCTTGGTACAAGCTAACCAATGAGCAGATTTAATTCACACTAAAAATATGCCCATGGATCATAATGCCACAAAAAGGAACCAGAGCACGACGAACTAGCTCGTGAAAGACTCGTCACAACCTCGATATCATCTGCACATAAGAAACCGTCCAATTTCTGAAAATTCTGATCTCTAGAAGTAGAAAGCAACCCAGCCACCTTCGTTCCAGGCAAAATGGTTGTGGAACACAAAAAAATTTCAATGAAGGCTCCCAACATCATCATCGCCCCCACTAAAACCGAGCTATAATCTGATGACAATCTCGAATGATCGATTCATACAATAAGTAGTAAGAGTTTGGAGAACTGATATGATAACCACCTCCTTCCTACCAGCCGAGAAGTTCTTATACTTCCATTTTAATAAATTCCTTCAAAGCTTATCATGAAGAAAAATTTCTTAAACCCATTTAGGGACGTCGAAGTTCTCAAATACTTGAGATGTTGATCAACACGAACAACCTGAAGTTTGCTAACAATCCTCTTAGAATCTTCTTTACTGGTATTCGGGCTAAAACAGATCGCTGACTCGTCAAATCAACCTCTTGCCCAGTAAGCTTTGAATAGAATCTAAGCACTTCCTAAACCTCCCGAGCCTCCATCTTATTGGCTCCAAATAAGAGAAGACAATCAATAAAGATTCTAGAAAAGCTCTTGCCTTGAGTCTCTAGAAGGAAGCACATAACCAACATGTCACCTGTTAAGATTAAAGGTATACCATACCGACGAAACGCGACGTATAAGCAGGCCAAGAAAAACTTCTCAAAACCTCAATGCCAGCATGAATCTTTCCAACAAACCCAATCAACTTTCGAAAGCCTTATTCATGTCAAGCTTCAAAGAAGCTGCCCCCTTATTTTCAGACTTTCTACTGCTAAGGGAATGAAGACATTCATGACCAAGAAGAGCATTATCATAATTAATCGTATCAGGAACAAAAAGCACTTTGATAAGGGTAAATAATATCGTTTAGGATCTCCTTAAACGTCCCCCTGATTTAAGGACTTAAGAATAAGGGTAATAGCAGTTAAATCAAACTTCCTAAAGCGTCCCCCTGATTCAAGACGGAGAGAACAAAACACAACACGTCATTACTAAAAGTTAACTGAAAACCCATCCACCCTTGGCACTTTAGAAGGGCTCAAGAGTTAAGAGCCTTCAAAACATCCGTTTCAATGAAAGGAGTTGCCAAAAAAAGAAGCGAGAGAAGAAGAAATAACAGGGTGTACCTTAGCAAAGACGTCTGAAGATGCTTCAGTATCTTGCTCACCGTAGAAGAAGAATAAGAGATTGTTGGCGCCAATAAATCTCCTCCTCAAGCAACAAAGTTCGCATTTATGTTATAAATATACATTTCAAAATAAATGAATGAATGATCTAAGAAGAATGAATGATTGATCTAAGTTATTTAAGCGATGTTTGTGACAGTGACATGAAATGAGAAGAATAAGAATTATTATCGATAATTAAGTCACCTAGAAATAACTTTTTATTCACCTTCCATTATTTTATTTTTCCAATAATTATTTTCTTCATCAAAACACAAATAATCATTCTTTTCATAATCGTTAATGTTCTTATTCTCTATCTAATTCTGCATTATCATTCTTTCTCCTCGACGCTCTAATTGACTTTTAAAGATCTAAGAAGTTGGCATTAAATTTAGGAAGGTTATTTACTTTAAAATTGATTTCTTTACCGATTTTTTAAGAGTCGAATATTTTAAAAGCAATTGCCCAAGGAACAAAAAAGTAAAAATGGTTGCCATTTTGCCAATCTTTAAAATACTTTTTTAGTTCGACAATGCACAGAGAAAAATAGAAACCTCTCTATTCTCATTTGTGGGACAAAGAAGCTTAAAATTTCTATTCCATTTCAAACATCTTCAACTTGCTGCAACAAAGAAGTCATATTGTTGCAAGCAAATGCTTAACAAAAATATAAAAAAATAAAAAAAAAATAAAAAAAAATATATATATATATATGAAAGAAAATCAGAAAGTAAGGGTGCTATTCAATTCCTGTTAATCTCAAAAAATCATTTATCTAAATTAAAAAAAAAAAAATCAAAATCTAAACAAAAAGAATCTATAACTCTGTTTTCACAATGTCATCAGACATGTCAGTAGTAGATGGGGATGATAGCAATGATCCATACTGTAACCAATCTTTTGTGCAAATGAGGGCCTCGAGTATCGAGGGTGGCAATGACCTTCGATACCCATCAATTCTTCGGATTTCAGTATCGAAAACTGAGTCACGGGGAAAGGTCGACACAGGCATGGACAGAATATCACAAGCCATTTTGGAAAGAGTAGGATACTGATATCTGTTTAGTCTCCACCAATTCAAGACATCAAACTCTTGTGATTTGGGTGATAATTCCTCTTCCAAATAACGATCTAACTCCGATTTTGTTGGCTGGTTTTCGGAGATCTCAGAAATATATACATCAAAATCTGAGAGCCCATCTCCTGTTGTTAGATAGATTTCTCCCTGAATTTCGTCCTGATGCATCTCGGTTACGGAGATATCGATATTCCCATCTTCTCCAAAGGTCTCTGACAGGGTAAGTGTTTCCATGGTATACTGGAGGAAAAGATCATGGAGACCATAGTCAATAATCCTGATCCAATGCTCAGCATTCTGTACAAATACTTTGGAGAAGATGAATTCAACAAGCTTCAATTTGAACCTTGGATCCATTACCACTGCCATTGCGAGAACTAAGCAGCACTCGTTCCAATATTTATCGAACTTATCTTTCAAAGGCTTGGTCAGGTCACGAACGAGTGGATCCTGGCTCATGCTTGCATTAGAGAGCTCTATTTGAATTTTCGATACTACGGGAAAGAACACATTTGCAGTTGGATAACATGGAGATGTTAAAATGTTAGCCACGTCGAAAAAGTACTTTAAATATGTGCAAAGAGTTTCTGCCACCTTCCAATCATCCATTGATAGACTTAACTCATAACTGGAATCAGATCTGTCAATACATGAAAAGACTTCTTTCAACTCACATGCTGCTGCCAACATATGAAATGTTGTGTCCCATTTGGTTTGATTATCAATTGAAAGTTCCGTAGTGCTGGATACTTGAAGCTGGTCCTTCAACTCGAGAAATTCCTCCTCACGCACAAATGATGTTTTTACATACTTCACACTTTCACGAATCTTCCATACGACTTCACTCGTTGACGACAATGCGTTCTGTGCAAGCTGACAAAGAACCTGAGCCAAGCAATTTCCTAACAATAACTGACCATCAAGAAAATTTGGGTCATTAGCAACTAGAAACGTTCTAAAATTCCTAACAAGTGTGTCGCTTAAAAAAGACTGATCGATTGTGAGGGAAAAGACGCGTCCATCTAATTGCCAACTAGATAAGCAAGTGAGGACAGCAAGATTAAGGGCATCTTCCTTGAGTGAGGGTATTCTAACAACATTCAGGATTCGAGAATGCGAGTTCCAATTATTGTCAATGAAATGTCCTTTCAAGAAAACATAGCAAGTGGTGTCACTAGAAGTCCATACATCTAATGATAAACTTATTCGACTGGGAATTCCACACATAAAATTCAAGAGGCTTTCTTTTTCTCTAAGGTATATGGATGTACATTCTTCCTGTACGGTGGCGTAACTCATCATGTTGAACTGCGGTTGAAGATTCTTCACGAAATCAATAAAACCAGACTGCTCTACCATGTCAAGTGGATACTCGTGCATAATAATCATGATGGCAATATCATGATTACAACGATTCTGATCAAAAGGAATACTTGGACAGGTAGGAGTTGCTCTATATCGTTTTCTAGGCGGATTGGTAGCATTCCCATTAGTCAAGGTTGTAGCTGTACCATTGGACTGATTTCGCTTGCGGCTTACAGGGCAGATTCCCACAATGTGACGCTTCAAGTGGCTGGTGCCGGCTAACTTCGAACCAGTAATGTAAGCAAAAGATTTATTGCACTGATTACAACAGGCTCTGATGCATCCATCATCAACCGTTTGAATAGTGAAATAATCCCAAACAATAGACTTCTTTCTTCTGCACTTATTTGGCTTTTCAACAACTGCTAGAGTAAGATCCGGTTCTATAGAATTTGTAACACTGCAAGAAAAACCAGAAGTTTACACTAAACATTCATGGGTTTGGTATAAATCTTTTCACTTAATCTCAAGAAACATACAGCAAACAAACATATGCCACAATTTTGATGAACATATCCTCTCAAAATTATAAAAAGAAACAAGAATCTCAATTCCCATCATTAACTAATACTAAGAGACGACGGGTTCTAATCCATGGTGGCCACCAACATACCAATTAATTTCCTATAGTTTCCATGACATATAAAAATGGTAGAGTCATGAGGTATGTCTTATGACAATAGTCAAGGGGCAGGTCCCCATACAGTCATTACATCAGAAGAAATCTTAATTCACATAATGCAACAGCAACCAAAAATAACATCAAAGAAATAAGGATCCCCCACCCCACTTCCCTATCCAACAAGTACCCTGTTTTTAATCACTCAATTCAAGCCGATAACCACTCTTACTTTTTCCTGTTCTTTCTGACCTAAACGCAGAATTCCCACCCCACGAACACAATCGAACAACAAAGCCTCAAAAATCTAATAAGCAATCGAACTCCAATACTCAAAGTAAGAAGAAAAAAACTCAATGAAAAGCGTCAACTCTGAAAACTATACAAACCAGATAAAATCAAACAGAAACCGCCGAAGAACTGAGTAGAATCAATATCCTTTCATAAACACTCTCTATAAAAAGCCTTATACAAGAAAAAAGGACAGAAAACATACCGAGACTGATGAATTTGGTCATCGATCTCCCCGTCGTGCAACTCCATCACAAAAAAAAAAAAAAAAAAAAAAACCAAGAATTCCAGAAACTTCCGATTCGAGTAATGTTCCGGCAAGCGGAAAAGTTAAGAAAGAAATACAGAGTTGCAGGAGAAATTTGAAAAATTTGGCGCAACGTTGGTTGAAGACGAAGAAGTATTTTTAATGGGCTTTGGCGGTTTAAGGTTCAGAGCTTCATAAACCCTAAAGTGGACCAAAAGAAAAAGAGAGAATAAATGGAAATAAGGAATTAGGGCAAATTGGACCGTGTGTGGACTATTTATAGGTTTTTTTTTTCCAAACACCAACAGACTTCTCATCTGTGGTCAAAGTTTATAGCCCATTTCCACTGATTTAATCTCGACCGTCGATCCTCTTTTTTTTTTTTCCTCCTTTTTCTTTCTTTGGATTTAGGTTTCTAATCCAAAGCTGAAATTAAACTAAGATTTATAACTATTTGATTGTTTTTGTTTTTATTTTTTGAATTTATATTTACTTAAATTCTTTATATATGTTTTATCAAAATAAATATTCTAATCAAATTTTCTAAATCAAAATAAATATTTTGAAGTTATATTTTTTAGTTTTTACATTTCTATTTGATTTTTAAAATTACAAGATAAAAGTATGTGAGTAAGTTTAGAATAGTAATTTTAGGCTTAAATTTTGATTTTTTTTAAAAAAAATAGTTATCAAACATGCTTTAATATTTTTTTTTGTTTACGTTTATTGAATCTACGCTTTCAAAAGTTTTAATTTATCTCTTAAACTTTAAAATGTGTTTAAATTTTCAATTTGTACATAGTACATTATTAATTTATTCCGGTGTTTTAAAAAATTTATGAATTTACTAATTATAAAATTTAATTACTTTAAAAAAAAAATCGAATAGATTTGTTATTTTAAATAAAAATATAATATCCTAGACTTTTCTTATAAAGAAATCTATTTAATGCAAAATCAAGCTCAATAAATTTTGAGGTAAAAAACGTAGTGATTCAATCACATCATGTACGTCTTAGTATTCAAAAGATTATAAATTCAGTTCATGCCTTTGAATGTGACAATACTTTTATTAAAAGAAAAAAAAACAGTGAAGTTAGAACCCAAAGATTGTTATATTATCAATTGCTACTAAAGTTGGATGAATGTTGCAAGAGATAAAATTTATCATTTTCGGTTAATATAAAATATAAATTATATTTTTAAGCACCAAGATATTGTGTTATGAAAATCAAAATCGAAAAACAAAAAAAAAAAAACTAAAATATGTTGACCTGTGGTTATACTTTGTATATGTGGATGTTGATTTTGTATATTGAAATCTTTTATATTGAAAGCCAAAAAAACAAAAATGTACTTAACAACAGGTTGTAAGTTTAAATAAGCCTAGTTTTCAACCACATTTTATAAAAATTTTTAAACAAATTTCAAAATTTTCCTCTTCTATTTAAATAATATTTTAATTCCTAAATTTGTAGACTAAAATGGTTTTCTAAACCTTAATTTTCTCCATGAGTAAATAGACATTCAAATCTTTGAATTTTGGAATAAAATATGCATTAGGATGATTTCGAAAAAACCTATTTGAAACAAACAAAAGGTCGTTTGAAGATTCCAAATAAACTTATTGAACAAACAAACGATCGTTTTGAAGAAATCGGTAAAATTTGATGTTTGACAAATGCAGCACAAAATGCAAAAACTCAATTTATTAAGATATGTTCGGAGTGATGGAATGGAAAGAGATCTCTTCCTATTGTTTAGCTAACCAGATTTCCATTCCATCACTGACTAATTTACTCGTACTCCTCTTAACAAACACGCCTTTAGTTGACATAGAAGCATAAAATTCTACTCCATTCTAAACACATTATAAACATCTTGAACAAGTACAACGAGGTGGATGTGGGGAGGGTGAAAATCCCGAGTCAAAGAAGGTAAAAAGAATTAGCTCGAATCGTCCAACCGCAACCACGCTAGAGAATTAAACAAGTATACATATTTGTCCGACGTCTTAATGAATCCAGTGAATGAGTCGTCGTGGTCGTCTTTGCTGTAGAAATTCGGTATTGCCACATGTTCTACACGAGGACCTGATTGTGAGAGGAATAGAACTGGAACCAACTTCAAAACAAAGCTCTACTTGTCTCCACCTCCAAACATCCCCATCATATCTTTATTAGAACCCATTTGCTTCATCAAGCTTTGTAGGCCACCCATCCCGCCAATTTGCTTCAAAATCTGGGGAGGAAGGACCTTGCTCATGTGCTGTGCATTCATGTTTCGAGATAGTGCGCTCATTTCGCCCTTCTTCGGGATCTTCAACCCTTTCATCTTGCTACATACCTTCGCGAGACGCTTGCTCTCTTCCATCATTTCCATTACTTCCTGAATGCGCCGACCTGAACCTCGTGCTACTCGCATCATCCGCGACTCGTTCATGAGTTTTGGGTTTGAGCTATCCAATTCTGTTAAAATAATAAATCCAATGTATCAGGATCGCAAGCAACAAATTCAAAAGGTTCCGAGTATTTGAGAGAGGAAAAGAAGGGAAGAGCACGTGGTTGCTTGCCTTCATCCGTCATCGAGTCCATCATCGTCATGTAGCGTTTTAGTTTTGCCTGGCTTTCCTTTTCACGTCCTTTTGGCATCAATTCAGCACTAAATCCAGGAAGCATTGAGAATACCTAAATGGATCAACCCTTAGAATAATGCTCTGTTGCGATTAAAAAACAGAAAATACAGAATAACAAACTGCTAATTCAAATTCCATAAGAACACACAATTTCTCGATTATTTATAATGCGAACTGGGCCTCAATATTCACCATTTTTATGGATTTAAAACTGATTTGCTATGAGTTGCAGAAAAAAAACTTCCATAAATAAAAATGCAAAGCATGCATCTTGTGAACTTTTTTTTATTAACGGCAATGGAAGATTCACCGTGGCATATCCAAGGACACTTGGCCCATCCCAAGGCCTAGACCTGAGGTACAACTAGGGAACATTTATGCTCACTCATGAGTTTCGACTCTTTGACCTCCAAGAGAATACCTAGACCCTATACTTCTACCAATGAAGTTGTCCTTGGGACGGGATGCAAACATAAAGCAAATTACCGTTCCCTTTTGCTTTCCCCTTACAAATTGCCATACTGCAAGAAACAGACCGTATTTCTAAGATTTGTCATATCATCAATCTGAACAGTTAGTTTTTACTATAATGAACCTTTCACACTAGTACTCATGAATCTTCCTCATAACTTCAAAAGGCTTATCTTCTCTAAATATATATAGAAGTAATTTGGTCACTATGATTTGAAGAAAGTTAGAATTTAGTTCCCTATGATTTCTATTAAATAGTACTGAGTTCCATCTCAAAACCAATTGATAATGAAGAGAGTAGCCCACGTATCATATAAATGTGTGAAGAATTCACACATTTTTAATGTGAGACAAATGTCACAAGGTGAGTATCTCCAACATGCCCTTCAAGATGGTGTCGTATAGGGAAGACCACCTTGAATTATATCCGAATTTGTAGACCGACATAGCTGCTTTGGCTTAATCGCTTGGATCAGATTTGAACTTTTGGGATCATCAAATATCCTCTTAAGTTTTTGCTTAGGTGTGGTCCTCGAAATTTTTGGGGACCAATAACCCATATAGAGCTCTGATACCATGTTAACTTATATAAATTACCAATCAACCCAAAAGCTTGAGCTCATAGGTTGGGATTAATTATGTCAATTAACAACACTCTTCCTCACTTGTGGACTTAAAAATGTTCTCCAAGTGAAATTAATTTTAATGGAAAGAAAATGACTTGGCAAGAATTCGAACTCAAGATGTTCTGATACCATATTAGATAGTATTGAGTTTCGTCTCAAAACCAATTGGTAATGAGGGAAGTAACCCACATATCATATAAATATGTTGAGACAAACGTTAAAGGTGAGTATTTCCAACGGTTTTAAAAACTAGAATATTTAGTCTCTATGTTTATAAAAGCTAGAATTTAGTCCCTATATTTATAAAAGCTAGAATTTAGTCCCTATATTTTTTTGTTGTCCCTAATCGTTAGCGAATTAAGTACGTGGAAGTTAGTTATTCATGTATTAATGATGGTAGTGCGAGTTAAGTGACACATTGGTCAAAAAATTCACATCATTTACATATGAATAGCTAACTTCCACGTATTTAATTTGTCAGCGATTACAAACAACAAGGATTAATCTTTAGGTTTTATCAAACTAGAGGACTAAATTCTAGTTTTTGAAATCATATGGACTAAACAAGACTACATGGACCAAATTTATAATCTACTCCATATTCTATCCGTATGAATAATATGTACCTGGCTAATTGGACCCATTTTAAGCAAACTCTGAAACTGCTCGTACATAATTCTCAAAGTAAAATGTCCTTCTGAAAGCTTTTGCAATAGCTCTGGTTGCTGATCCATTGGCACGACTTCATGAATTTTATCCATGAATCCTGACCAGTCTCCCATGCCTAAATAAATATGGCAGTCGCTTAATAAACAGGAAACATGAGGTAACTGAAGCAAACAATTTGGATTCAATAAACAAAGCACCTAGAAGACGGCTGACAAATGGTTTAACATCAAAAACTTCAAACTCATCCATGTGTTCTCCAGTTCCAATGAAAATGACTGGACTCTTTGTTGCTGCAACACTGCAACCATAAGTACAAAACAAAGGAAGAATTTAGCTCAATGATTCACTGTTCAAAACAATATCTTTGTTGGTTAATATAATTAAATTTACTCGACAAACTTTTCGGTTGATCGGTGATTTAAAATAATTCAATTGATAGCATTTAAAATTGAATTCCACTTGTATAGCATTTCTCAAATATCTTAGCCCACAAGTGAAAGGAAGTATTGAATGATAAGCTTTAAACTTTTGGGTTGATAGTGGTTTAACATAATTCAAATATCTTTCATTGATAAAAAATAGAGAATCACAAGTGCAAAACAAAATTTGAACAAAATATCCTCCTAAGCATCAGTTTTACAAGATATTTAACATGACCACAGACTTAATTAAACAAAAATCTGAAGAATGTCGAAAGATGTGTTCCATAAGTCTAACAAACTTCAAAGAAAAATAAAGCTTTGCCAAGACAATCTGCATGCATTTTGCAACTTTCAATATGGTTTTTCATGCAAAAAAAGAGGAAAAAACAGCTTTGAAAACTTACGCACTAAGAGCACCACCTCCCTTTGCATGACCATCCATTTTGGTCACAATCACAGCACCAACTGCAACACTTTGTTTGAATGCTTGAGCTTGGTCAAATGCTGCCTGACCGATACTGCTATCCATGACAAATATAACAAGATCTGGTTTCTGGACAAGGCAAAGAACAGTCAGGAATTTTAACAAGCCATCATCTAATGGCTATAAAATAACAAGTACGAGAAAATTACCGTTGCTTCCGAAACTTGACGCATTTCTTCAAAAAGAGCAACTTCTTGTTTGTGACGCCCACTGGTATCAACAATTATGAGATCACAATTTTCTTTCTTGAATCTCTCCACACCTTCCTCCGCAATTTTTACAGGATCCGATTCCATGTAACTACATAAAAGGAAAAAAAGAAGAAGAATTGAAATACCTAATGTGATGAATAAAACAAGCACGCTGCAGGGACATAGAAAACTTCGTAGAGAAATAAAAAACTAAAAGAAAAGGAGAAAACAAATATATATGTATGTACAAGACTACAAGTTTATGTTCCAACTTCCAGGATGATACACCTGGAAGGCTGGAATCATAAACTTGAAATACACCTCCCTACCTAAACCCACCACCCATTCCAACCACATCAAAAACATGCGACAAGAAAGAAGATCAATACTATCAAACACGGGATAAATCAATGAGAAAAAAGATTGCTCTTAGCAAAAAATATTCTAAAGTGGACAACACAGTAAAAGGATAACTAAATTATTAACTAGGTTCCCTCAAGGTCCCAAATTCGAGACTGCCTGTGACATTAATTTGTAGACACCTCCCGTGTCTCTATTCCTTCGATGTCTTCCGGTGCCTGGCCTAGGGACGGGTGTGGTTACCCGTGTATAGTGAAGTGAAGCTTCAATTTCCCGGTTTCAAAAAAAAAAAAAAATATATATATATATATATATATATATATATATATATATTAACTAGGTGAAACCCCCCTCACATATTGATATAGTAACTATTCTTTTCAATAACTCATGCTTCCATGATCATACAAATGCAAAGTCAACTTATCAATACATTGGTACTACCTTCCGTAAAAGGGAATCTTTGCTTTGGTTGCATTCTGTTTCAATTGATCAAATGCACCAGCTCTAAATGTATCTGCACATACCAAAGCAGGCTTCCAGCCTTTCTTCTGGTGATGATATGCATACTTTGTACATGTTGTGGTTTTCCCAGACCCTGAATTTTAGAAAATTTAAAAAATATAAGTAATCAATTACATGAGGAAAAACTAGTGAAAATGGATTCTTTCACGAATTAAACAATATGAGAAAAAACCATATCCTTGACAAACATATAAATAGAAATCTTTCATATGCGCATTCATGAATAGAAAAACTCCATATAATAGGTATTAGATTTCATCTCAAATAGTGATGAATGATGATAAAGCTGCCAATTCTCATCCCTCTGAATGCTTGAATGCAATCGGTACTGAAGACAATAATCTTACAGGTAACATACCTTGCAAACCAACAAACATGACAACACTTGTTTTTCCCTTCTTTGGTGTAAAAGAAGGCTTCCCAGGATCAAGCATTTTGCACAATTCATTAAACACAGCCTATATTGGGAGAAAATTGAACCTCTTAAAATGCAGCTTACCAATGAATAAGGCAAAAAGGCCAGATATCTCTACAACAGCACTTTAATTTCACTTCAAAAAATTGGAAAGCCAATAAAATTTACAACAGAAACCCTAAAACCCAACATAACATATTTATAAAATTTAACCAAAAAAAGAACCCCTCAATTAACAACGCTCAGACAGACTTTTCGTTCCCCTTAGAATCTCGTAGTACATCACAACATAATCAACTAAATGAACGTGAATTTCGAAAGTAATTAACCAGAATAAGATATAGCAACAAGGAACTAGTTCCAAATTCAGCTACAACTCCCACAATCAAATTTAGTTTCATAAATTACCTCTACAATACCAAATCATTGAAAAATAAAATAAAATAAAATAAGAATTCATCGACCATGACG
>JBBMEG010008383.1:1386-33950 GCA_037832605.1 Cyclanthera cordifolia | reverse complement strand
ATTCTTGTAAAGGCAACTAAGGATAATAAAAGGATTCTTGTTCTTGGATTTGATATCCAAATTGATTGACTCCATCACAAGCATGAAACAGAATATGCCCTGAGCAGTGATCATGAAGTGATTACTTCCTAAAGATCTGATATATCACGCTGTTGAGGCTTGAATTTACTTGACCTATGCTTTAGTACGGCCATTGGTTCTTAATAGTTTCATGCACATCAGATAGTTGTCAAACGTGCTTCTGTAAACCTTATGCAAGTTTAATGTCTGTTGAGCATTCTGGTTTGCTCTGTTCCTGGTGGCTAATATCTACATTCTTATATATTTTTTTACTGTTTCCTGAGTTATATCTTTTGTGGTATTAGGTGCAAGCAATTTTGTACACTCATTGCTCTGTTCTATAATTCTATTATTCATCTTCTTTATCTTGCCAAAGTTTTGTTGGGGTATGGTGTAATATGAGGCTAAGTGCTGTTGCTTTGCAATCATGTAGAGGATACAATATGCAAAGACGAAGTCAGATGTTATCTCAAAGTCTGATGGCACATTTGTTCCCCGGGAGAAACGAAAGAGGCATGAGGAGAAGGGTATAATTTGTCTATTTTTTATTTCACCATTCAAATTCAATGGTGTTTGAGTAGCTTGGTACATGAAGATTTTGCTTAGATTTGATATGATATTTAAGTGTTAATAGATTTCATCTTTGTTTCGTTTTTTTCTTGTTATTGGTGTCAATGTGAAACGATCCGAATACAATCTTTTACTTTGGTTCTTTGACACACTGCATAAGAGCAATGTTCATTTACTGCAATTAAAAGCCAGAACTCTTGCGGAAAAAAGCTACGATTTATGTGGAACAGTCAGCAGTTATACTATACCGTGTATTTTATGTAAAGCTATTAGAGCAGGATCCATATCTTAGGAAGTAACTTTTCATAAAGTAGAGGAAAAGTTGTCCTATAGTTTACGAAGTGGTGTTTTGATCAAGATCTGTCCATTTTTTTGATGTGTTAGGGAGGAAGAAGAAAGAACAGCATGATGCTAATCGAGCAGGGATGGGTCTTAATCCAGCTTTTGCTGGAGCATATGGCACAACAGCGGTGAGTTTAATTCCTAAACCTTAGTTTTGATAAATTCTATAAATTTGTATATACACTCCATAGAGGTTTTTCATGATATATGAATATCCATGTCTAACTTCAGATTTGAGCCTTAGGTATCATAGTTTGATTCTCCAACAAAGTAAGTTCAAATATTATACGTTCACCTGCCGTTAATTTTGGTTAAACCAAGTTTTCATTGAGAATAAAAAAAAGAGAACATACAAAAGAAATGGATTATGAAAATAAAAACCCACAGAAAAAATGAGTGGAGGACTTTCTAAAATAACTTCAATCAAGAACAATCATGCCTACATAATAGTCTCAATTAAGCTTAGAAACAAAGGTCTCAAAGAGAAACATAGAATTTGATAAGGGTCCAAATATCTTTCCACTTCTCTAAAGCCCTAATATCATATTAATAATTGTGGTGCTTAATTATATTTATTTTTGAAAAGTGTATGTTGCTAACAGTCTGACTTTCCTTTTTTTCTTCTGAAAATTGTGTAGCACTCTCAAGTACCTTATCCAGGCGGAGCTATGGTGCCAGAAGCACCAGCCCCACCCAATAGCATTTTGTTTGTACAAAATCTTCCTCACGAGACCACTCCAATGATGCTACAAATGCTTTTCTGTCAGTATCCTGGTTTTAAGGAGGTTCGTATGATAGAAGCAAAGCCCGGTATTGCATTTGTAGAGTACGGTGACGAGGTTCAATCAACAGTCGCCATGCAAGCACTACAAGGTTTCAAGATGAACCCGCAAAACTCGATGTTGATAACCTATGCGAAGAAATGAGCAACGAATATCAGTCTTCACCTGTATGGAAAGCCACCTGCTACGGTCATTGCTCAGTACAGGAGATTGTTTGTAAAATAATGACATCTCGTACTTGCTGGAAATTCAACTCTGCTGCGACCTAATTGGTTTAATCAGATTGGTTTTTTAACCAAGAATGCAACAAATCTCGGACCTGATGAGCATTAGCGAAACGGTCGTCATGATTATTCTCAACTCGTAGTATAGATTGATTTTCATCATCGCGTTTTGTTCTCATTTTGATAGCAGTGTTTTGTTCTAGTTTGTACTATAAAATAGACTAAAAGTTATTTCTTAGGAGATTGAAGAGCTGATGATGTTGAAATCTAATTTGTTTGAGACTTTATTTGATTGAACAGCAACAATACAACAATTCCACAGTGCAGGCAAAAGGAAGCTGCTAGTGAACTGTTGTTGACGGAGATAGGTATCCGGTAAGAACAGCTTAATTCTTAAACTGAATTTTGTCGAAGATGACGATTACTCCTGCTTTTAGGTGTAGTAGATTTTTATGTGTAGAAATAGGCATATTTGAGTCTGGTTGATGTAGTAGATTATATATTCTTTATAACCATGACCTAGAGTTGTCCTCAAGGGATGACACAATAGTTGAAGGTTTGAGTTTTGAAAGCCTGTTCTTCAAATTTCCAGGTTCGAGGTCCACCTGTGACATTAATTTGTACGCACCTTTTGTGTCTTCATTTTTTCAATGTCTTCTAGTACCTGACCTAGGGACGGGCATGGTTACTCCGGGTATAGTGGAGCAGCTTTGATTTTCCGGTTTCAAAAAAAAACCATGACCTATAGTTAGAGATGGGCGTGGTTACTCCGGGTATAGGGTAGCAAAGTCTTGATTTTCCGGTTTCCAAAAAAAAAAACCATGACCTAGACTGTTCCAACTACCAGACCTTTATTCAAATCTCAAAAAAAAAAAAAAAAAAAAATCATTGTGCCAACAGAAAGGAAAGGAACAACAATGGAGAATGCAAGTAGTTCAGAATTTCTTGATAAAGTCATGGATGTGAATATTAACTTCATGTGGCCTTTCTTGGTTAATGAAGTGAGCAGTATCTTCCATTACAACTACTTCCTCGAGAAACGGCACATCCTTTTTGAAACCGCCATTGTGGATGTATTCCTTGACTCCCGGAAAATGGTAGGTTATATCCAAGTCCCCGACGATGAACTTCACCGGCACCTGAACCTTCGATTTCGTCCACGGTGCAGTCAGCTCCCAAGTTCTTCAACAAACATCAGTTCACAATCATATATTCAAATAACCATTTACAATAATACAATCAGGTTTCTGTAAAATCAATTAACAAGAATTTCGTTCACGTTAATTTTCTTTTCTGAAGTTTCTAAAAAATCACTTTTTTTGTATTTCTTTGTTGTATTTCACTTTTCTACTACGGAAAGAACAATTTATTTATGGGCATTAGAATCTTTTCCTCTAACAACTCTTGATCTTTCGTCTACACAACTCTTGAATTTAAAATCCACTAAAAAAAAATGAACATTTAATGTTTATTCAACGGTTTTACACTAGTCACCGAAAACATGTTATGATCTTGAAAATATGGAATAATAATTGAACTTAATGACTGAGAAAAGAGTATTTGATGAAGAATAAAATGAAACTCTACGGCTTACAGGTCTAAAGCTCTATAGTAGTTCAATCCTCCGGTGAAGCCTGTCTGATTAAATTTGGTAGCGAAATAGTTGATATCTTCTTCTGTCAGCCAAGAAGGAAGGTTTTCCGGAAGCGGGATCGAATGAACTCCGGCCTGTTTCGGCAATATCGGAGGATTTGGACTTCTACCACATAAAAATTTCTTGAACAACAGAGCTGTGTCAATGGAGCCGAAAAAATTCTCTGCCTCTTGTGGAGCCTGTTAGAAATTGATCTATCCTTAGAGTTGAGTGCTTTAGATACCATGAATGCAGGAATCACAATAGGTTTATTTGAGTTCTGCTATTTATATGAATCTTTCTAGATCAACAGAAAGAGTTTGGAAATCAATCAAATAGGATCAAGTAAATTAATTAAGGATAAATTATAAATATGGTCCTATGATTTGAAGAAATTTAGAGTTTAGTACTTGTGGTTTAAAAATCTAAACTTTATCTTTATGTTTCGGAGAAATCTTCAATTCAGTCCATAGAGTATGAAAAATTAGAATTTAGTCCCTAAGGTTTGATAAAATCTAAAGTATAGTTTATGTTGTTTGTAATTGGTGATGATAAACTAAGTAGAAATTAGTTATTTATGTGTTTAATGATGAGTGTGAGATAAGTAAGTGATTGGGCAAAAAAAAAAAAACCCATCATTCATACATCAGAAATTACATTTACGTACTTAATTCGCCTACAATGTACGAATAACATGAACTATTTTTGACTCGATCCCCATGCACTTCTCACAAGAAATTCTTTCCCGTTTCTCACAAAAATTTTCTATAAATTTCACGAAAATAAAATTAAAATGGGTAGTAGAGATAAATGATGGTAAATTCATTTCCGTTTCTGTCCGGTGGACATCTCTAAATCCAAACAACCATTACTCTTAAAAAAAATGCCTACTTAATAAAGCTGATCTTGAAAAGATTTAAATGCTTTGAAGCATATGCATTAAAATATCGGAGTAATGGCAGTAAAGTATTGGAGTAATGGCATAAATGATGGATAACTACTAAAAAATTTATCAATGGAAGCATAATTTTGTGGCAGATAATTCATCATTCATCTCAAAATTAATCGATAATGAGAAGAATAGTTTATCTATTTTTAAAAAATCTCAAAATTAATTGATGACGAGAAGAATAGTTTATTATTATTTTTTAAAAAGTTTAAATTTATCATTTATTTTTCATTAGTCAAATCATCTATTTGTATATATGATTATGTGACACGCTATTATCCACATAAATGATGGAAAGTAGGAGTATCTCTCGAGAATTTGACAACTTTTGCTAGACAATACTCTAAAAATTTAAAGGCATGACTCTCCTATACATGAATGTGTAAGGGAGCTACTTTTTGTTTATGTGTTATTATTAGGTGCCACAAAATTTTATTTTACAAATAAAGTATAAGAAAATAGATAAATTTTATAGTAACATATATACAAAATATAGAGCTCCTCTACACGTTCTATTGTGTTGGCAAATATCATAGTTTAGAAAAGATTTATACAATTTTCACATTATTTTATAAATATTAGGAAGTCTAGTTATCTTTTTAAATTAAGATCTTAAATATGTATCGTGTTGACAAGTATCATAGGACATGTTTGATTATGACGAGAACAGAAGAGAAGGGTTAAAGGAAGTGAAAGTAATAATAAATTAATGATTGATATCACAATAAATCTACATAGGAATGAATTTCTTTCCTTTACTTCCTGTCTCTTTCTATCACTCCAAACATATTCGTAGTTACTAAGTTGATTTATGCAACATTCACAATTTTTTTATAAATGCTTGAAAGTCTAGTTAGAACTTCAACATGTCCTATCTTGCTACAAATTCTAATTTAGGTTATGTTTGTTTTTGGTAGAAGAGGAGTGGTATACCACTACTTCTAAAAAATTATTTGTTTGTATTTGGTGGTAAACAACCACTCATCAAAACTTCTGTCAAATCAGCCCATCAAATTTCACATCAAACATATCACTCAACCACTACTAACATCAATCCTAATTAATTACTCAACCACTACTAATATTAGTCCTCAAACAAAATTTTCAACCACTATTAATTACTATTGTCAACAATGCACGTTTCACCAGTTGAAACATATGATTCAAATCGAATCGTAGTAAAAACGAGTCAAAACATATAGCTGAATCGAAAATCATCCAAATTGAAGAGGTTGAATCCCACGTTTCGGTCTTAAATTGTTAAGATTTCTTACGTCTTAAACGAAATACTGTCATTCTATGTAAAGTTATGTCGCCGAACGGATAAAATTTTGAAATAGAGTAAGAAAAAAAAATGAAGAAGATTAGTCGTGTTGCAAGAGGAAGAAGAAAGAAAATTAGGTTTAGGGTAATAAGAAAGAAAATAAGAAATGAAAATGCTCATTGGATTAGCGGCGTTCAAATAACTCGACAACCTAAATGATCCGACAGGTTGGGTTGGATTAACAATTTATTTGAGTTGAGTTAGGTTCAAACAAATGAAAAGTTATGAGTTGAATGGATTCTTGAGTTAACCTAAAATTAATTTGGATTAACTCGAGTTAATCCGAATTTGTTATTAATTTAAAAAATAATTATTTACCTATAACGCATAATTATATAGACATATATTTATTTTATTTTGTTATTTATCTTTAAACTTTTGTTTTCTAAAAATCTTTACCAAATCTTTATAATATATATAACAGTATATATTGAAGTTGAATCATTAATTAATATTATAATGTAAATATTATTTGAATTTAAAACAAAAACGACTTATTAACTCAGTTAATTCAATAATTATATTCAATAAATTGTTTTCATTATGAGTTGTCTTTTTGTATATAAAAAAAAACAAAAGTTAGAAAGCGGCATTGTAAGCTATCCTATCTTTTTCAAACAATAGTGAAATTTGTTGCTTGAAATATTTTACAAGTGGTTTATTATTATTATTTATTTTAATTATTTAGTTTTCTATTATAGATTTTGTTACTTATATATATAATTCAAAAAAAATTAATACTCAATAAATAAATTAATTCATCCACTCTACTCTTTTTTATAAAAAACAAATACATCCTTGACTGATTTTTGTAGAAAAGTGCAGAGTGAAACAGGGACGAGTGAAGAGATTAATAATAGTTAGAAAAATTAATTATTGGGAAAATTGAACAAACCACCCTAAAGTATGATGTTTGTAACAATTAAGTTTTAAACTTTTATTTAAGTAATCACCTCCCCTAAAGTTTCAAAAGTGTTGCAATTAATGACCTTACGATAATTTTAAGAGAATTTTACATATATAAAGAGGGTAAAATTGTCCAAAAAATATTTAGTATTTCTTTTGTCTCCCTAAAAATCTATAACCAGAGAAATTCATTATTTCCCACAAATAAAAAATTTGTAAATTAATGGGTCAAGTTTTTTGGGGTGTATATTTGATAATTAATGAGTTTTTTTTTAGTATCTCAATAATTTTATGAGGAATACTTTAAAAATAATAATTATAAAAAAACCATTTTTTTCTTGACATAAAATATCATTAATTATTAATCAAACATTAAAGGAGAAAATTTCAACAAAAAAAAAATCAAAATTTTAACAATTTGATTAAAAAGAATTATCGATAAAGATATCATATTTTTTAATATTTTTTTGTTTAAAGTTTCAATGTTTTTATATTTAATTTTTTTAATTTTAAATTTTTTAAAGAAAATTACTCTATATTTAAAAAAAATCATTAATCAACAAATATACACATTTAAAAATTCACTAGTTTATACATTTTTCATTATAAGCAAGAAGTTAAGAATTTTTTTTTTCTTGACATAAAATATCACCAATTATTAATAAAACAATAAAGTAGAAAATTTCAAATGCTAAGTTACAAAAAAAAAAAAAAAAAAAAAATCAAAATGTTAACAATTTCATTAAAAAAAATTTATCAATAAAAATATATTTTTAATGATTTTTTATTCAATTATTTAATATTTAATTTGTTCAACTTTAAAAATTTTGAATTTTTCTTGAGAAAATTACTTATTGAAAATGTTCATTACTTAATAAATATACACATTTAAAAAACTCATTTGTTTATAAATTTTTCATTAAAAGTTATGAACTTTTCTAGTTATAGACTTTTGGAGAGATAAAAAAGATTAAATATTTTTTGAACAATTTTACCGTGTAAAAATCTCTCAAAATGAACTTAAGAGGTTAATTGCAATACTATAATTGTTATCAACACCATACTTTATAAGTAGTTTGTGCAATTTTTCCTTAATTATCTGTTTGAGAATAGATCTTACGAGTAATATATTTAATTTGAAATTTTGATCCATTGATTTTTAATGAATATAAAAAAGAAAAAAAAAAGTAAATAAATAAAATTGGAATAAAAGTGAGAAATATAATCACCTGAAACCTGCAAACATAGAAGTCATCGCCAAACGCAGCTGTAAACCCCTGAAGAAAAGAAAGATTAGGGTTTCTAGGCATAAACTGAACACTCAAATTCACCAGCGCCCTGATTCGATCAGCCCTAAACAAGCAAAAGTACCAGGCAATCATCGCGCCCCAATCGTGCCCTACCAGAAACACCTTCTCAATCCCGAGCTCGTCCAAAGCCCCAACCAAATCGCCCACAATGTGAAGCGCGGTGTACGAAGATTGCGATTCCGGCGAGTCCGTGTCGCCGTAGCCGCGGAGATCGGGGGCGATGGCTCGGTATCCGACGGAGGAGAGGTACAGAAGCTGGTGGCGCCATGAGTACCAGAGCTCCGGGAAGCCGTGGAGGAGGAGAACGGCGGGGCCTGTTCCTATCGAGGCGATGTGAATTTTGATGCCGTTGGTGTTCACGGTGCTGTGCTCAATCGCATCCATGGAAGCTCACTCTGTATCGGAATTGGCGGGAATGAGATCGGGAAATGGAAAGTGGAATTTTATGGAAGTTCGTGATCATCTTCAATTGCCGGCATTGTCGATCTCGATAATATCTTCCGTTTTGTCGCCAGTCGTGTTGAAATCTAAATAAAAACAAAGGATAAATTCATCCAAATTCAAAGTCCGATTTTAGTTTTTATAATTTAAAAATTAATTTAAGGAAATTTACTATTTAATGACTTGAAAAAAATAGAATTTCGTCTCCCTTAATAAAAAAAATAAAATAAAAAATATATATAGTAAATAATACGCATAAAATTAACTTATTTATATGTATTGATGAAAAGAATGTATCATTCATATAGTACACAGATGTCTTTAATTTGCCTAAGATTTAGGAATAACATATTTTATTTTTTTAAATTTTATCATTTATGTGGATTAATTTTTTTTTTTTTTAATTATAGAAACTAAATTTTATATTTCTTGTATGCATAAAACAAAAGTTTGGATTTTTAGATTAAACTTTAACTTTAATGGAATGGAAAAGGATAAATTATAATTTATCCTAAAAACAAAAATACTTGATTAATAATTAATGGATGAAAACGTGACATGAAATAAACAATAGTGAATGGTATTTATAAAAAAAAACTAATCAATCCAACTTTTTTGTTTTTTTTTTCTTTCTTACACCTATCTCTTATTTCTTTTGTTCTTTATTTTTAGGTAAAATTACACAAAACGACCCTGAAGTATGATATTTGTAAGAAATAAGTTTTTAAAATTTTAATTTGAGCAATCAAATTTCCTAAAATTGAAAACGGTTGCAATTAATACATTTTAAGAGATATTCACACGTGTGAAAAGAATAAAATTGTCTTAAAAATATTTAGTGTTTCTTTTATCTCTCTAAAAGTCACTTCTTACCTCTTATAAATTTATAATAAAATTTGTAAATCAATCAGTTTTTTAAATGTGTATATTGGTTAATTAATAGGTTAATGAATGAGAAATTTATGAGTTTTTTAAATGAGAAATCAATAGATTTTTTAAATGTGTACCTTAGTGAGTCACTTCTTATGTCTTATAAATTTATAATGAGAAATTTGTTAATTAATGTTTCGGTTTCATACTAATTTTTTCAAGAATTTTTTTTTTAATTATTAAAAATAATATTTGAATCGTTTTTTTATCTTAACATAAAATATCATTAATTATTAATATAACATCAAAGTATAAAATTTCAAACGCTACAGCTAACCGTAACTAAAAAAAAAAAAAAAAACCAAAATTTTAACAATTTCATTAAATTATTTTTTAATGTTTTTTTATTAAACTTTTTAATTTTAAAATCTTCTTAACAAATTATCAAGGTTGCGTCCCATTGCAGTCCTACGTGCGATTTTTTTTTTTCATTTATGTTTCCGTCTTTTTATTCTTGTTTCAATTTCACTTTTTTATTTTTTATATAATATTCCAACTCATTTATTTGTTTATAATTATGTATATGTGTAATTTATATATATATTTACTTTTCTTTCAATATTTATCATATATTTTTTTAATATAACTTGTTATTTAAATAATATTTGTAATTATTTATATGTATTATTATAAATATGCATTTGATTTTTCCATTATATAATTATTAACTAAACATTTTAATTGTTTTACTTCATTAAGTAATCAAAAAATTATGCTATGTTGTTGGTTGCTGAAAATTTTTTTTTTTGTTGAAGTAGTTGCTTTGATAATTTAAATATAACAAATTTTAAATTTCATAAGTAATAAATAAAATAAAAATAAACATCAAATATTGTATTTTGTGAATAAGAAAAAAAAAAAGTATATATGGAAAATAATGAACAATTTTTTTAAAATATAAGGGTAACAAAATATACTTTTTGTTTTTTTTTTAAATTTTTAATTATATACATGTATATAATAAATAAAAATTAAACTTTGAAAATATTTATTTTAACTTTAAAATGTTATTTTAGAAATCAAGAAAAATAAAAATATTCAATTATAAATATTATATTAGTTATCTTTAAATTTTTTTATATAAAAAAATAATTTTCATCACATCAAATCAACTTTTATTCTTCTTATCTCAATTAACATCACATCAATTTTTTTTTTCTAAAAAAAAACATCATGTCAGCTTTTATCTCTTCCAATCCTACCTCTCAAACACATACTTACTAACATTTCTCTTCCCTTCTCTTCCAGGCGTAGCCAAACGCACCCCTAAGATATTAAAAAGTCTGATTAATTAACAAATATGCACATTTAAAAAAATCCATTTGTTTATAAATTTTTCATAATAAATTTATAAGAGGTAAAAAGTTATGAATTTCTCTAGTATATGCTTTTGGGGAGACAAAAGAAATATTAAATATTTTTTTGGACAATTTTATCCTTCTCACACACGTGAAAATCTCTTAAAATTAACTTAAAAGTGTTAATTGCAACACTTTCAAACTTTGAAGTAGGTGATTGCTCAAAATGAATGTTTAAGGACTTAATTGTTACAAGCACCATACTTTAGGGGTGATTTCTGCAATTTTCCCTCATTTTTATTCTCTTCGTTTTTTCAACTTTTTGCTTTTTCTTGTTGTTTTTTTCCTCAATTTCTATGTCTCTATCTTCTCTTTCGAAGTGGTCTCATACTCCTACTTGTAAACCAACCATTCATTTCAATTGTTATTATTATTATTATTATTATTATTTTAAAATAATCGCTTTGATTGAAGTTCCACGAAAATGTTGGCTGTAATCCTTTTGAAAAGTTTCAGCTTGCTTAAACCCTCCACTTGGTTCTGAAATTTCAATTCGTTGATAAAGCACACTGGAAATTTCACTAAAGCTTGCTATCTCCTTCAAAACTCACCTCTCGAACATCCCAATTTTCAGATTCCAACAACCATTAGAACCTCTCTTACTTCTGCATTCGCTTCTCTGTAATACTCTCTCCATTCCCTTTTTCTAGCTCAGCGATTGTCTCACTCAATTTCGTAATTCCAAAGAGTAAAAATCATAAATGTTACACGAAGTTCTACTTTCTCTGCTGGGTTACACCGGCGATCTGATAATCGACGAACGAGAGCATTACAACTCTCTAGGGTTGAATCATTTACCTCCCGATTCTCCCATTTCCGGCGAGCCCACGTTCAAGCTCGCTCCTGATATCTCCTTTCTCGAACCGAGCGAAAGGTACTGCCAAAACCCACTTCAAATGATTGCTTTTACATCAATTGTTGATGATGGTTTTCAATTTTCGGATTCAGGGATCTAATTCAGAGGATCATTGTGTTAGGATTTTACTATCGAGAGCTCGATCGCTTTGCTACTAAGTCTAGGAATTTGAGTTGGATTCGTTCTGGCAATGGGGTTTCTTTAGCTAACTCTGTGGAGTTGTCTAATTGTAAAACGGAAAACCCAAGTGTGTATAGAAGAGCAATAGCTAATGGCATTGTAGAGATACTGTCCGTTTATAGATCTGCTGTTCTTCATGTGGAGCAGAAACTTTTGTCTGAAACGGTGCCAATTTTGGCAATTGTCACCCAGGGCCTTGATAAGGTTGGTTTTTAAGATGATGCTCTGTAAGTAAATTTGTCGTCCTCCTAGCTTTAATTGTATTGTTCCATGGGGTTGTTTGAAAGATTATGTCATGAATTTGACTTGTTTGTTGGTTGTGTGTTTTTAGTTCTTTGTTCTGTTTCCTCCTCTGCATCAACTCGTACTTGAGATTGAGCGCGGCGATATTCGAGGTGGTCAACTACTTAATCTTCTACACAAACGTTGTCACTGTGGTGTGCCTGAATTGCAGGCTTGTATTCAAAGGTATTCAAGCTCCTCCTCTTTTTTGCATGGAAAAAAAAAAAATTCACAGGCTACAAATATGATACCACTGATCTCTCTTTAGGGCTTTTATTAAGATGGTAGTGGGTTTACACTCCTAGAAAGAATGAGCTTTCTATTAGCAGCCCATACTATAGTAGAAGCCATTTGAATCTAATATCAACAATAAAATAAGAAAGGAAATAGGGAAGTCAGAAAGGAGGAAATAATAGGGAAGAAGGATTTAAGAATTTCAGTCTTTAAGGCTTTGCTATCTGTGTTCTACATTCATTGTTGTATTTAGTAGTGAAGCTTTTAGAATTTTCCATGTTCTAATATTTCAATTCAATTGGAAGATGTACACTGGTTGGAACTTGTCCTGTCATTTCTGGTTTGGAGGAAGTTGTATGTGCAAAATATCTATCAATCCATTTATCATCTCTCAAAATGAACATTTAAGGTCCCCTTTGATAACCATATATTTTTTTAATCTTTTGGTTTTTGAAAATTAGGCCTACAAAAACTATTTTAATCTATGGATTTCCCCTTTTATCTATGTTTGAAAATTAATAAAAAATCTGAATACCAAGGCCTCGTTTGATAACCCATTTTGTTTCTCGTTTTTGGTTTTTAAAACTTAAGTCTATATTTACTTCAATTCTCTACACATGTCTCATCTTTTCTTTAGGTAAGTATATGAATCCTAACCAAATTTCATAAACGAAAACAAGTATTTGAAAACTATTTTTTTTAGCTTTCAAATTTTGGTTTTGTTTTTAAAACACAAGTAAGATGTAGGCATCAAAGTCATGAAAATTATGACTTGGAGTAGTAGTTGTAGGCTTAAATTTCAAAAACCAAAAACAAAAAACGAAATGGTTATCAAACGGGGCCTAAAAGAAAAGGAAGTTTCCAAAAACTTGTTTTTGGAATTTGACTAGGACTCAAATACTTCCTTAAGAGAAGATGAAACCTTTTGTAGAGAATTTGAGTGAAAATGAACTTGAATTTCAAAACTATAAACCAAAAACCAAATGGTTCATTCCTCCTTGTAGAGAATTGTTCATTCCTCCTTGTAGATCATGTTACAAAATTACTTTTCTGGTCTACTCCTTTTTGGAACTTCATGCTTACGTCTTAACTCATTAAATTATTATTTTGTTTCTCCTTTCCCCCATTTTGCGCTCTTCCAAAAGAATAGGCTCCTTTGGCATGGTCATCAGGTAATGTACAACCAACTAGCATCATGGATGGTTTATGGAATCCTCCAAGACAAGCATGGAGAATTTTTCATCAGAAGGTAACCTTAGAATTATTATATCATGTGATTGGGCCGTGCACTAATTTCTTAATAAATATAGTGACCGTTTGTTTGTATTTAGTTAGACTATCTTATTCTGGGATCTAGACTAACAATTAATGGCTTTACTGATGCATTTTCTAGTTAGTCCTTCTAAGGATTTTGCTTGATGAATATACTGCTCGGGCATAGAGATTTCACATTCTTTTGTTTTTATTTGATGATCCTTACAACCTTGAAATGCACTAATCATTTTATGATTAACGAACTGCTCAGGCAGGATGACAGGGAGACTGAACAAGGCTCATCTGTACAAGACATGTCAGAAAAGTTTGGACGCTTATCAACTGACGAATCTTTGACTGATTGGCACTTGGGATTTCATGTTTACCTGGTATATCAATTGCCACATTTCTAACAATATTGCTGTTTTAGTTATTTTAATTATTATTTTCTTAAAATGAACTGTTTTTTTTTCCTTTTTCTCGTGTGTTACTTAAATTTGCTGTGATGGCATTTTCTCACATCTTTGTAGTTTGGCTCATCTTGTCTGTTTCTTTGTAATTGGTTCATCTCGTCTGTTTTGTTTTTGCTTCTCCACTTTTCTTCCGTAGCTATTTTGTTGTCACTTCTCTCTTCTTCTTTTTTTGAGAGATGACAATGCTACAGCTTCACAATTTTTCTCCATAAATTGGTTTCAGATATTTAGACCGCTACTAAGCCAAATAATTTAAAGGTCACACATGAACGAGAAGTAACTATGCTTTCCATCTCTCTTGTCCTTAACATTGGCATTAGCCTGAGCCAGGATCAGAGATATTCTTTTAGACTCTAACAAATGACAATTCAAAGATCTTTAGGAGTTCGAACCAGTTTTGTATGTATATATGGGTGTTTGTGAATTGGTCCTTTTGTAATTACCAACTTTGAGGTTGTTCTTTTCAATTAGAGTCCAATCCTGTAATTTGTTGAGAACTCTTTTCATGGGCTTGTTTTTTTGTATGCTCTTGTTTTTTCTTATTATTATTATTTTCAGTGCGAGTATGGTTTCTTACCCAAAAAAAGGTTTGAATGTATTTGCTGTGTTGAAAATGATATCGTCCACATTTAATTATAAGCGAGATGATGGATAGATAGATATCATCCTTCCCAAGTGTTAAGACCTTCAATAATGTAGCCACAACACTCTTTCCCAAAGGAAACTAAATGAGTAGTTTATATAAACACAAGAACATGATAGGCCTGAATAATCTTATACATTTTGAAGTAGAATATTATAAAAAGGAAGGTAATAAGGCCTAAGAATTTACCTACTTTTAAGTATTGCGTCTACCTTCCTCTGTATTGTATTCACCCTAGCATTGCTAATCTGAAGGGGATGTGTTGGTTGTATTGTTAGAAACGACCCCTTTTTTCCTGTTTCTCTTCTCTCTCTCCCTGCAGTATGTATGAGATTGATTGAATAATAATTCTCTCAATCGTCTTCTGAGCTCGAATCGGGTTTTATTCTGAACTTAATCTTATTGGCTACTAATCTTTTCTGTTTTTTACTTTGCTTTCAGGATATGCTTCCTGATTATATCCATATGCGGGTTGCAGAATCAATTCTTTTTGCTGGTAAAGCCATTAGAGTTCTTCGGAACCCAAGCAATGCTTTCTGGTGTCGGGGGGCTGGAAATCAATCACATTCACAGATACCTAGATTACCTCCGAGTATTAAAGGAAATACACGGAACTTTCCCCTTCAAAAGGAACCTTTTGTTGCCTCAAAGCTGGCTGGAGAAGAATTGCTTCTGCAATCTGAAGCAGAGAAGATAGAAGCCATGCTCTTAGATCTCAAGGTTTATACAGTAGCGTCAATTAGATTACCTACGGAATGTGGCTTAACGTAAAATCGTTTTCTGTTTCTGCCTATGATAAAATATGTAGGGTTTAGGGTTTAACACTAACACAACCCAATGACTTCTTAGAGAAAATGGAATTTCATTATGTGCAGGAATCATCTGAGTTTCACAAGAGATCATTTGAGTCTGCCGTTGATTCGATTAGAGCTATTGCGGCTAGTCATCTTTGGCAGGTTCTGATTGTGCAGCATTTAGTTCTATATTTTATTTCACCATTTTAGTATTGACTCATACATATCTCTACAGCTTGTAGTTGAACGTGCTGACCTCAATGGACACCTCAAGGCCCTAAAAGACTATTTCCTTTTAGCAAAAGGTGATTTCTTCCAGGTAAAAGATGGACTAATCTGAATTTAATTTCTTCTTTTGTTTATAATAGAAGGATCTTTTACATGCGATGTAAAATTATAAGTTCATCTGTATGTTGAGTAGACTAAATTTTTGTGGTGAGTAAACTTAAACTAAGATGTGAAGCTTTACATTTGTTCACAAGGCTTATTTATCTGTGTTTAGATTCAATAACCATGTCAACTATTTTTTTAAAAAATATATGTGAATGTCCGGGCCATTTTACGGATATCTTAACTATTCTTATGAGACATACCACCTAACCCTACAACATTTGGATGTCAAAAAAATCCGTAGGAAATTGTTTCCTTGGTAGATGACATTAGACCACCACGAATTGAATCCACCATCACTTCTTAGTTACTTATGGCACTTTTGACCCTTGGGATGGTTTATTCATGTTCAACTTTTAAAGCTGTCGGTACATAAGTTCATCTGCCCTCTCTGTTAATCAACAGCAGAATCTAACAATCACATCCTGTTCTTCTGCTCCTTCTCAAGCTCTGGCCGGTTCAAAATGCTGGATCTATTTAATCTTGTTTGGGTTTTCTCCCATTGTTCAAGACAGAATGTTTTTTCAGATTCTTCATGGGCCTAATTTGAACATCATTACTCGTTTATTATTGATTAATGCTTGTAAAGCACTCTTATATGAGTTATGGGCAGCAAGGCTTGACTCTGTCAAATTGAAAGCTTCTTCTTGGGTTTCTTCTTCCAAACATTTTGATCATTTCTCTCTTCAAAACATTAGTAGCAATTGGCATGCCTTTTTATAGTCATTCTAGTCAATTACTTCTATGTTTTGTTCTCAATATTTTTAGTTTTCTGTTTGTTTTTTTTTTTCCTTTTACTATTTTCTTTGTTAATGAAAAAATCGTCACTTGTTTCAAAAATAACCCAAGCCTTCATCGAGATAAACATGAAAGAGAGTAGAGTAACAGAAAGAAGGGGTGTACGAAAAAGAAAGCACACTAAAAGGGAGACCTTATAAAAACAATCTCTAATGAAGATAAATAGTGCCTAAAGAATAGTTACCTAAAAACTTTGACATAAGGACAAGAGAGTAACATAAAATTTAATGAGCTCTACACATTAGCAGTGGATCTTTCCACTCTAAAATTTGTATGATTTGTTTGAGCCGAAACCTTAAACTTCTACGATTTGTTTGAGCTCTATAATCCTTTTTTTCTGATGGGAATTCTGTTCTGGGTATTAGCATTTGGTTTGAAGCTTTCTTACATAAGCATTTTCACATTTTTGCTTTGGAATGGAGTTTTGGATGCTATTATATTTGCTTAATATTTTACCTTCATAGAATATTCTAAATGGGTTTAAAAAAAGAATATTCTTGAAGATTTTTTTGTTCCTGTGAGCAAACTGGCGATTGTTACCTCGTATTATACGCTTCATGTATGCTAATACTATTATTGATTATTCTAGTGTTTTCTTGAGGAAAGTCGCCATTTGATGCGTCTACCCCCTCGCCAGTCGACTGCTGAAGCTGATCTTATGATCCCTTTTCAGTTGGTAATTCTTTTTAAGCAAGATGATTTATTCTCAACTATTCTAATTCTTCATTATTTATGTGAAATGCTAATTTAAATGTGTGTGATTGCTTAAACTCTTTCAACACAATTGACATACACCATGCAGGCTGCAACAAAGACTACAAGTGAAGAAGACAAATACTTTTCTAGAGTATCCTTGCGGTTAGTTGTTGTCAATTCTACTTCTATTCAAATTTGATATTTTCTTTATGGGGAACCAGCTTTCATCTAATCTGATGTTTGTTTTGTCATTCGGAGGTCTTAAAACATGTCTTTGTCAATCCTTTTCACCTCTATTAGGATGCCTTCATTCGGAGTCAAAGTCAAGTCTGCCCAAGGAGACTCGAAAGAAAAACCTTACCCTGATGGGAACCTTGGTGGCGCTCTATCGAATTTATCTTCAGATATGTCTCTTGATGGCTGGGATGGTGTTGCTCTTGAATACTATATTGATTGGCCCCTGCAGTTATTTTTTACTCAAGAAGTGCTCTCCAAGTAAGCATGGGCTGTTTTATATTATTATTTTTTTGAGTAATTGGAGTGTCTAGGTTGGCAAGCTCCAAGAGATAGTGACTTAAGTAAATTGCGAATCTTTTACGTCCCATTTGATAATCATTTGATTTTTTATTTTTGAAATTTTAGCTTGAAGTTTCACAAATTCTCTTTGTATGATTTCATTTTTCGGTAAAGAAGTATTTGAATCATAACCTAATTTCATAAACCAAAACAGGTATTTGGAAACTGTTTTATTAGCTTTTAAATTTCGGTTTGGTTTTTAAAAATACAAGTAAAACGTAGATATCAAAGTAATGAAAATCATACTGTAGAATTGTAGTTGTATGCTTAAATTTCAAAAAAAAAAAAAAAAAAACAAAAAAACAAAAAGTCGAATGGTTATCAAACTAGACCGCAGTTGTTCCATTTACTTCTAAGCAAAAGGCATTCTTATGAACAGGCTTGCTTCACCTTTCTGCTACTAATAAGATGAATGGTTCAGGTATTGCAGGGTCTTCCAATATTTATTGAGGCTGAAACGAACACAGATGGAATTAGAGAAATCATGGGCGTCCCTCATGCACCAAGATCATGCTGATTTTGCCAACAATCGCAATGCTCGATTTGACGGTTCAATTTCTCCACTGAAAAGGCAGTGTTTTAGGCGGATGTGGCGTGTAAGAGAACACATGGCATTCTTGATCAGAAATCTTCAGTTTTATATCCAGGTCGGAATCAATACAATACTCTCTGTTGACTTTAATATCACGTACTTAAAACAACACTCATCACTTGTACTTAAATTTAGTTTTTTTTATTCATCCTCTAGGTTGATGTGATTGAATCCCAATGGAATATTTTGCAAGACCATATCCAAGATTCTCAGGACTTCACTCAGCTCGTGGGCTTTCATCAAGAGTATGTATATCAACTAGTTTCATATGGTTTTGTCTACTAAGGGCGTGCAGTGGTTGAGCGCTTGGGCCTCGAGGATGTGCTTCCTTGAGGTCACAGCTTCGAGGCTGCTGTTGGAATTTTTGCAGGCAACCTTAAATTTTTCCTCTGTTTCCGTAGTTGTCTCCCGGTGACCTAGGAACGGGCATGTGGTTGCTCCACGGTTGAGAGGAGCAAAGGTCCAAGTTATCGGATTTTGAAAAAAAAAAACTAATTTCATATGGTTTTTGTTTTCAATTCTCATTTAGTAGCCTTATCTATAGGTGCACGGAGTTTTCTCTTTTTCGTTGATCAATTGAATGTTTCCTATTCCAAAAACCTAAGGGGGTGTTTGGGCCACCATTAATAAAAGGGGAGAATGGGAAGGGGTGTTTAAGCCGCTGATAATCATTTCTCCCATAATCACGTTTTCCCAAAATCACTTTTTTATTCTCCTCTAACTACTTTATATTCTTCCCATAACAACTTTTTATTCTTCCCATAACTATTTTTCATTCACATCATACCTATTATTTTTTTTTTTTTTCATTATCATTGTCTTCACCTCAAACACAATTAATCATTCTCTGCATAATCATTCTTTTAACCACAAACACAATTAATCATTCTCCCCATAATCATTCTTTTAACCACAAACACAATTAATCATTCTCCCCATAATCATTCTTTTAACCACAAACACAATGAATCATTCTCCCCATAATCATTCTTTTAACCACGAACACAATTAATCATTCCCCCATAATCATTCCATTTCTCATTCTTCTCCCAATCCTCATTCCTTCCATAATCATTCTCATTCTCTTTGCCCCAAACACACTCTAAGTGATCATCAATGATTAGTGTAGCATGCACATTTCTTTCTCTTTTTTTTCCCCTTTTAATCAGTTGGATTTTGATAGACTGATCTTCGCAAACAATCTGTTGTTATAAATTGAAAAGTTGTGGTAATAAAATTAAGCAAACGATGCAGGTACTTATCCGCTTTAATTTCACAGTCATTCTTGGATATCGGTTCGGTTTCGAGGATACTGGATGGCATAATGAAGCTTTGCCTGCAGTTTTGCTGGAGTATAGAAAATCAAGACCCTTCTGAACTGGAGCACCTAACTGAGGTACCATAGTTTTATGTATACTTGTAGATATATATATAGAAAAATGTTAGTACAAAGCTCTAGACCAATTCCTTTAGCAGTACAAGGCTGTATTATGTGACATCATTACAACTGATCTTAGGAATTCAACAAGAAATCCAACTCCTTATACACGATTTTACGAAGCAGCAGGCTGGTTGGGAGTCAACGAGCTCCGTTCTTGAGACGTTTCTTGATGCGTTTGAATTTCAATTCCTTCTTTGAGGTAAAAAATCTCGTCTCTCCCTTTTCTTGATCTCTTTCTTGTTTTCAACTCGTAGAGATAGACTACGATTATAACATAAGGTGTAGAGCCCTCTCGATACGTAGAATATTAAAAGGCGTTTTCCATTATAAAAAACAAAATAGTTTTTATGAGGTATTATTTTCTGTTTTGTTGAATATTTGATTATGTTTCTTCTACAACAGGCCACTGCAAGAGGGGTTCTAAATGTTGTTAGACCACGTCCAGCAGCACTTCCAGTACTAAATCAACAGTAGCATCAGTTTCATGTTTATGTTGCTGTTATAGTTTAGAATTACACACACACACATATATTGAGATGGAGGATTTAAACCCATGTTATCTCGGTCATGGAACACACTTATACCGATTAAACTATTGCTTTTGTTGGCGTATAGAAGCAAAAAAAAGTTTTAACTTTGGATGGAAAGATTGATTTTATCTGGGATGAACTATTTTCTTTGTTTTTACTTAAATTTGAGATTTCTAGTAACAAATTTACAATGAGCTTTCAACCATTGGGAAGGTAGCTGTCGTTTTGTTGTTTTTTTTAGTATGGGTATTCAAATTTTAATATGTAAATATTATTTTAATTGCATATTTATTTATTAAATCATTTTTTCCTTTTGTAAAAATTTTATTTCTCTTTTTTGCAAATAATAATAATAATAATAATATTAATAATGGCCTCTGTCACTATATGTACACCCACTATAAACACCCAGCAACCCCTCCATAGCCACCAAAAACACAATTGGGTTATGCTTTTTTTTCAATTTGAGTTGGGTTATTTTATTTTATTTTATTTTATTTTTTAGAAAATTCGGGTTTTTGGTTTACAGGTCATGGAGTTGAGGTTGGTTCAACCCGAACCCAATCTGAATTTCATTTTAAAAAAAAGAATGCATTTATACAATTTGTTCTATTATTACGTTGATGTTTTTTTATTTTTTTTAGACAAGTCTATTATGTTATTTAAATTTTAACGCCTTAATGAAATATTATTTGAAACAATAAATATTTATAATATATTTAAAAAGATGTTCACCTAAATATATATTTGGTCAACATTAAAAAAGTCTCCATTTTTCCTGTAAATTTTTCTGTTGCTTAAATGGAGTGGGGGGCGGGATTTTTTTTAAAAAAAATATTTTTCTTTATATTTATTCATTTAATTTTTATATAAAATATATATGTTGATAAAATTATATATTATTTTTTAAAAAAATTACAATATAATTGAAACTTGATACATATTCTCTAAAAGCATTTAATTATTTTAATTTATTACTCAAAATAATATTTAAAAAATAAAAAATAAAAAATAAATAGGAAAATTCTCGAAGAACATGATCCAACAAAAAAAAACGGGCATGGTATTATTTTTTAATAGTTTTTGTTCATAAATTTAGAGTTATTTTTAATTTAGTCCATATGTATCAAACATAAAATTTGACATTTTAATAATATTTATTTTTGGTTCGAGTGAGTATTATTGAAATATAGAGTAAAAAAGAAAAAAGAAAAAAGATATTACCATCAAGAACGAAGTCTATTAATTTATGCTTTATTTTTAGTTCGATTTTTGTCGATTTTGGTTTAGTTTGCCCCCTGCTATCTAGAACTAAATCAACTAATTTACCTTTTATTATTATTTCTTTTTCTTTTAAAAATATAAACTTTTTTTTTTGGGGTCTAATATAGCATTTATTTTGTTTTCCTTTAAAAACTATATAGTATTTGCTTTTAATCAGTTTAATTACTCATAAATTTGGTCCCAATCATTTGAAGGATAAAGTGTCTAGTTTATATGCTTACAAAATCTAAAATATAGATCAAATTCTATAATTTAGTATTTTTAATATCAGTAGTATTATGGTTCAGCTTGCAACTCTTGTAACAAGACAAACCGTCTTAACTTCTATAACATATGGATGTTAGTAAAATTGAAATTAATTTCTAAGTAGTTGGTCATCATAAATTGAACTCGTCACATCTAAGTTCACGAAGACCTCTCTTGATCACTAAGCCACTTCAAAATGGTGGTACTACTAGTGTATTACAAACATATTTTCTACTAATTGTATTCGAACGTACACATAGTATTATGTGTATTTTTCGGGTATTTATAATAACATCGATGTTGAATTCATAATACTAATTAATATTTATTGAAGTGGATCTATGTATTACAAATATATATGTATATGATTTTGCATTCTTATTCTTATGATGTTTATTCTAATCTTATGTGTATTTTTAGAGTATTTATAATTATTTCGATGTTGACGTTGAAATCATAATACTACTAGTATTTATTGTAATGTCTATGTTTCTTCCAAATATATGTATGTATATGATTTTGTATTCATGGAGTGTTTATTCTAATAACTTGTATTATATGGGAGTTTTTAGGGGTATTTGTATAAATACATAATTTACAACTTTTTTAATACCCTGATATATTTATGGTTAAATTATAGAACATATTCCTAAACTGTGGGATTTCGGTCGACATTATCTCTTAACTTTCAAAAGTTTCAAAACCCTGAATTTTATCAAATCAAGTATCAAAAATACTTATGCCGTTAAATATATGGATGAAAACGGTTAAAGTTTGGTTTAAAAAAGAATGTCCCTGAACTTTTAAAAGTTTCAAATATTCCCTATAATTAAAAACTATTTAAACATGTTTCATAATTATGTTTTGAATGAAAAATGTTAACACTTTGTTTGAAACGGGACCATAAATTCGATAACATTTTTTTATTTCTTGTTTGTTGATTTTTTTTTCCTCTTAATTTTACAATTTTTTATAGTTTGAAAATGCAAGTTCGTAAAAAATATATAATGTTCATTAAAAAACAATTAATTATATGATCTAATATACATAAATATTTTATCAAAAAACAGAAAATAAACCTCAATGTAGAACTAAAAATAAATTTAATATTATTTGCAAAAAAACAACAAATTTAATAGGTTATTTTTCACTAGAGCCATTTATAGAAGGGCATGAAGAACCAAAAATTGACAAAACTAAACCGAACAAAATCGATATTTTTTTAGAACAATATTGCATCATTCAATTTGTTATCTCAGAAAACCAAAATATGTTCATTCGATTTTGATTCTTGATGGAAGAACCAACATAAACTAAACCGAATATATAAATTCCAAAGGAAAATAAAATATATTTGTATTTATAATTGATAAAAATAAATTTATATATGAAATAAGAAGCAAAAACATGAATATTCTGTCCGTCATTTGTATGAAATGATGTCAATTTAAAAATATGATAATAATATTAGTAATTTTTACTGCATCAAAGGCAATAAAAAAAAAAAACCAATTATAAAAAATGTACATTATATAATAAATTAAAATCTTGAAAACAATTAATGAAAATTTTAAGACTAAAAGTTTAATTCAATTTTATTGTAAAAAAAAAATTATATAAGTAAAAAAAATGTAAATTTTAGTGAAATTTTTTAAGTATCGCAAAATCTTACCGGTTCAAATATATTGTATAATCCAAATTTTAAATTACATATCATTCATAAAATTGAAAATTTTAAAATTAAAATAATATATAAATATAAAATAAAATATATTGTAAAAAGAGTAATAAAAAATGTTCAAAGTTAGAATTCAAATCGTAACCATGTAACAAAATTTAATATTTAATTTATCACAACAATAAGAAGCCAATACTTCCTTTTGTTAAGGAGGATAATATATTTTTTTATAAAGGAAATAAAAATTTCAGATTTCAAAAAAGAAAAACAAAATATAAGAAACTACTATAAGTTACCACACAAGTCTATTTCTCAAAAAATAAGAAACATGAACGAAAACATAATCAAACGAGTCTTCTTTATTAACAATACAAGTGATAAAATTTGAACAATTTTCAACATTTTGAGCAAATAATGAATAAACAGGAAATGAAAGAAAAATAATAAACACAGAGACCAAAAAAGTTCAGATCTATACTTAGCCTTGCTATATATTATAATGGAGCATTCTAAAATAATATCTAAACTAAATCTTACACAAAAAATAGAATTAATACTTACTAACTATTTACTATTGTTGCATTTCAATTGAATGAAATTATTCTAATCAAAACGAGGCTAGCTCAATAGGGGTATCGTGATGTAATTCAACCACGAGATCCATGGTTCAAGCTCCCAATCCCCGATTGGTACTCAAAAAGAAAGAAAATAAATAAATAAATAATTATTCTATATTTCTATAGAGGTAAATAAATGATATTGGATTTAGATGATATCAGAAACCTTGAGGGAAGACAGCACAACAAAGACGAGCCAAAGCAAGATGAAAAAAAGGCAAGTAATCCAAGCCCAAAGCCTTGGCCCTCCAAGTTCTGCTCCTAATGTTAAACGCCTGAACACAAGAACAGTAATGCAACACACAGAAGTAGAAAAAAACACAAGCAATGAGAAGCTCAGACCTGCTGCATCCTCTATTCTCAGTGGCTCTCTATATGCTATGTAATTGTATGCTGTGTTTATCAGCCATGGAACTCCAATTCCCACGTAAATGTTCACTGAATTGCTGCAAATTCAATACTATGATTTGAGAAAAATTATACGTTTGTTTTTACCAGTTTAAAAAACTAGAACTCGGTCTCCAAGAGAAAAGTTAGAATTTAGTCCTTATAAATAGACTAGATATAGATGGATTTCAGACTGAACTCACGCAATCGATCCTTTTTTATTAATACACACAATCCGCTACTACTTATCGACAGAAGGATGATTAGAGACGAACCAAAAATCACTCTTTATTAGGTTTCATCCAACCATAGGGTGTGAACTCTAGAATTTGAGTCGTAGAACTAAATTATAACTTTTCTTAAATGATAGAGTCTAAACTTAGTTCACACCATAGAGACCCTTTTTTTTTTAGTAAGAAACAAAAACTTTCATGGTGTAATAAAAGAATTCCCATCGGAGAAGTTACAAGAAACACCTCCATTGGAAAAATAACAATGAGAGATCATAATCACTGAAAGGATCTATTCTATGTAACCAAAAAAGAGCTAAATACAAAGTGGATTCCATAAATTTATCAATGGTTGATGATTTATCTTTGAAGATTCGATTGTTTCTTTCAAAGCCAAATGTTCTAGAGGAAGGAATGTATAATAGTCTCCCAAAGAGTCTTCTTTTCTTTAGTAAACAGATGACCGACAAGAGCAAATTCTAACTTTTTTTCAAACCAAATGAACTTAATTTATAATTTATCTTTTGATTAACTATTTGTATACATGCGCGTGAGTGTTGAACAAAAATGTGAAAGGAAGAGATTTGAATTTTGGAATTCCAAATAAAAAAAAAAGTTTTATTCAAGTTGAGTTATAATGGAGTTTGGAGAGAAGCTACCTGCAAGTAATGTTTGCAATGGCAGAGTCTGCAGTTGTCTGACGTTCGGCAGCAATTTTACTAGCCACCAAATCTGGCCAAGAAGTTCCCGCTGCCAATGCTGTAAATGCTATGACATAAGGATTTATTCCTGCCAGCGTAACACACAAAAAACATAATGAAAAATCAGGTAAACACACGCGAGAAAACTAAGAAAATACATAAAGGAGAGGACATTATTTCCTACACTATCTATATTCACCAAAAACAGAGAAAATTTGATATTTCTTTATATAGGGAAACAAGAAGAACCTGAGACGCAGCTTATAAGATCGGTGAGCTTCGTGACGACATAAGCTATCCCACTGATGAAAATAAGAGAGCCAATGAAGGCAAGCCATCCATGAGCAATGTGATAAGGAGGCACGAAAGCAAACAAGAGTCTCCATGGAGCAAGTAACAACTGCCAGCATAATCTTGCGATTCGTACATAAATGTTGTTAAGCTTTCTTGATTCCGAAGTTTCCAACTGTCAAAAGGAATGATCCACATAAAATGAAAATCAGTCAACCATTTTTCAGCTTTGTTTGCTTCCTAATAAATTCTTTCATATCATTTATTTGTTTTCAAATCATGAATCAAACATTAAAATTTTATAATTCCTCCGTAGGCATGGAATAACACGATGGATTCTCCTAAAAGCACAGAGGACATTACCGAACATGCATCCACAAATTGTTGTTTCCAAACTGCAAGCACATGATGGGGCTGGTCCACATTTTCATCCACCTTTGGAAAATTACAGCAGGAGGATTCAGCAACATCATTTCCATGAACTTCATGATACACTAGAAATTAGCGCTATCAATACACGATTGAAAATTTTCAAATAGTACAATTTATTTTCATGATATACTGTGATTCTTGTATTTTCTGTATTTGGATAGCCCATTGAAAACTGTATAGGGAAATAGCTCATTGGGGATTTGAGAGAGAGATAGCCCTAGTTTCTTGTGTTTTCTGTATTTGGATACCTAACACAACACCTATTTCTGAAACAACATATTGAAAATGAAATCAATTGAAACTATTACCTCTTTCATTTTTATCATGGACAGAGAAAATGTCAACAATGCTTTGCTCCCCAATCTCCTGGTCTTCAAATGTCTCTCCATAAACAACACCCTGTCTGCATGTTGCAGGCTCAGGTGGCACCCATTCCTCTGGCCTCTCAGTTCTTGCCCTAAAAAGTCAAAATCTGCATTAGAAGCATATTTCCAAAATTCTATTGGGAGTCAAGAAGCAAGTTCATTTTTGCTAATTCATCCAAACGAACTTGTCTTTTTTCATCCATAGCAAGGAAAGAAAAAGAAAGAGAAGCATACAAAGGAAAGGATAAGTAGGGCCATCGCTTGTCTTGGGCATAAGCATGCGTCAGCAGTAATCCGTATTGGAGTACAGTCAACAAAGCCTCCCATAGCGTTATTACATTTGGAGTCCACACCTAAAAGTTCAAAATATGCTTGTCAGCTACGATATTATGGTATGATGCAGTTACGGTTGTGTCAGCGACTCAGCAGTAAAAGTTGAAATGAAAGTAACGAAATACATGTGATGACATACAAAATGACCAGAAAGGAATAAGAACATTCTGCCAAAGATAAAATAAAAAGTATTACCTCCAGAATAATGTATAGCCAAATATAAGCCCAGAAAGACCAAACGAGTTCAACTAACCAAACTCCTAAATCAGATATTTTTTTCAACTCTCCTGCCTTGGGCACTACAACGCAAACCGCATGAATTGGAAAAAGGTCGAAAGCAGCAGAACCAACCAGTGTTCCAGGTCCCAGACCTACATCACAGGATGTTAAACAAAAAACAGAAATTATTTACGAGATGCGAGGAGCACTATGTATAAAAAAAATAATAAAAATATATATTAAACCCAAAAAATATATATATGAAGTATGAACCACTTTCAATATAAAATGTTTCAATTTTCATCTATATATATAATATCAAAACATGAGAAAGCTTAAAAATAAATAAGTTCTCTAAAGGCTAAAGTTCAAACTCATCCCTTCTAGAAAAATAAATATCTTACACAGTACATGCATTTGGAAAAAAATAGACACTAACAAATATACACAAGAACATAACAGACACACACACATATACACACCGGCATATAGGGGTTCGGATTCATATGAGCAGCGTCAACGATTTCGTATGAGGTGGAGAAACAAACGACGCAAGTGTTTTATCGTTTGAAGGGATGAGGAAGAGTCAAAAAACGAGGGATTAATTTTGGGTTTCAAAACTTTTATGATAAGAAGTTTGCAAGGGAAGTTTCCGATTTTCGTTTTTTAATAAATAATAATCAAAATGACGTCGTTATATTTATGATGGTAACAAATAAAAGCGCATTAAACGAGCACACTTTTTTCGGTCAAGCACCTCGCAAAAAGATGAGCGAGGCACGCGCTTTGTGTTGTACATTGCGCCTTACCGAGCGAAGGCCACACACTGTGTCTTGGGCTTTTTTATGCTATTTTGGGGCTTTGATGGGTTTTTTAAAACACTGAGTATATCATCCCAACCAATCAGTCTTTTAGAAGGGAGAAAATGTTACTGTCTTTTAATCATAATTCAAAGCCTTTTGGTCACCTGGGAAAACCAACAGATGAATTGTAATACAAAGTTAATATCAGGTGACAAGCCAGAAAAGTAAATGGAGTACATTTTAAATTTCAAAATGTAACAACAAAAGAAAAAGGTTTCAGCAAGTTCGTTAACTTGAAAAACCTATTTCAGAATTTATATGAGGAAAGGAAGAAAATGAGCAAACCTCCAGCATACAGGTTGCCAATATTTCGAATAGCATCAATAGTAGCTAATGATATTTGAGGAAAGCTAGTGCCAAATGCCAGTAAGCTGATATCTGCAATCGTAAAATTCCAGACCTTCTCATATCGAGTAACTTCAGTATTGGTGTATGGATCTATCTCCACAACCTTCCTTGAGTGCTTCACAACATTCTCCATGGACCGGAAAAATCGAGCAGTAATAGCAGACAATCCAATGAAACAATAAGCAATGCCCATAAAATATAAGAATACCCGAAATGCACCTCCAAGCGATGTTTCACCACTAAAAATTAAGTAGCTTTCACACTTGCCAGTCCCAATAATACTAGAAATCAGTTGTCCGCTTTCTATACTTTCATTAGCTAACAATGCCATTTTTATCAACTGCCAGACTCCAGTCCAATGAAGGGCGGTCAATTTTTCTTGCAAAACATCAATGGACCAGATAAGAAAAGAGCAGCAACCTTAGATGTAAAATGACTATAAATTAAACCAATATCATAGATAATGCAAGTCAGGAGTCTGATCAATAACATTTTTATTTCCTTGAAAGACATCAATTAGAATATCAATTACTATAAATACATTTTCCATGTAATGTGGCCATAATTCAATATTCATTTTATACATTAAACAGGAATACTTTATTTATGATCAGGAAGCCAAAAAGTAAAAGAATACAACATTAAAATAATAAAGAACCATTTATAAAAGTCTAGAACAACCACATGAATAGTTTTTTTATTACAATCGGCTGTTAGTAACATGGCGTCTAAAACCTTTAAAAACCTCATACTGCCTAATACATCCACAATCGTTCAAATTTTAGTTGTTCACTTGGAAAATATCTCATTCTTGAACTATTATGAATTAGTGCAAAACCACCATCCAAGTCCAAGCCGACATTCAAATGTGTCCTGAGCTCCCAGCACACCCAACCTTTCTTAGAACATCATGCCTTGTGTCAAGCAAGCTCATCTGTAAACACTCACCCAACTCCCTACTTTCCCAATGCAATAAACAATCTATCCAAAACACTGTTAACTTATAAACATTCCATTGTTTGGATCTCTTTATTCAGAGATCGACAGGCAATTTAACCTTCTGCATGATGGCCTCATTCATCTTCAACCCCTTTCAAACTATTTCATTCATTTTCCCACTCTCAGCCTCTAAATCACCACAACCAAGCTGCTTCTCTTTCATTGAATTCCCTTGCCTTGGAGGCCTCTCTTGCGTGTCAGTTTTTTATTCTTCAATAGCAGGTTAACTCCAAAAATAAAAAACATTTAAATGATCCTTTAAGTCACCCGTATCTCTTCTTCAGCCATATTCATTAGACCCCAATAATTACTCTACTGATTCCATATGGTTGTTCATCTTTTTCACTCTTAAGATGGTCTATTAAGTGCTAAGATACCAGTTGATAAGAACATGGTCGACTAATAACTTCACTGATGTTCATGGTTGAAGGAAAGTTCTTTTCCCCTTAAAAACTAACTTACAGATAATTCAAATTTTGTACATGAAGTCACTCATAATTTGCAATTAGGATAGAACCACAGGATTTAAATTCGGAAAAATAGTACTTTTAAATTCTAAACATAGAACTAAACAGCAGTGAGTTGCTCTTTCTGCATCTTAAACAGCATACTCGTAGTTCTCCAAATATTTCCAAAAACTAAAGGCAGCCTCAAGCTTTTTGGCTCGAAGGCGAGCAAAAGCCTTAAGATGGTATGGGGCATAAGCCTCAATTATAGTTAAAAATATATATTTTTTAAATCCGAAATTAGTGTATACAAGTATAGTAAAACATAGTACATTTATTAAATAAATAAAAAAAAGCAACATCACGCAGATAATGGCCACTTAAACAAAATTTCTACAACATATTTTTAACATCAATTCTATTATCACTTATAAGATTAAGATATTCTATAAATTCTTGGCCTTAATGCTTTTAAATTATGATTCTAGTTCTTATGTTATTTTATAGAAAAAATAATAATTATACTGGGCGTAGAGGCTTCCAACCTCGCATTTTAATTGAGGCATAAGCCTCTCCTTTGAGATACACGAGCCTTGAAAGAAGAGGTAATTATGCAAGCTGAAAACCTAACCTCTTCAGTATTCAAATCCGAGCCAAAAGGAAAAATTCTCAAAGTAAACTAATATATATATATCAAAAAATCAGCCATGTTAGTAAAGCTAAAAACCTACAGAAAGTCAGGACCAATACCAATCACATTACGTCTGTTCAAAAGAATAGGAAATCAAAATAAAGAAACAAGAAGAACAACAAATGAAGCAAATCTCCATCCAAAACCACGATCTAAGTACTGAAAAGGAATAGTAAATCAACGAAACTACCTCCGGAAGATGTTGATAGGAACTAAAAGTTGAATGGCATCCACTCTAATGAGACCACCGAAACACCACCGGTCGGAAAACTCCCCGGCACCGCCGTACCGCCTTACCCCGTACCGCCGTCCAATATCCGAAGAGATGGGGAAATTTATGCGGCCTGAAGGCATTTATCTGTGAAGCGGAGGGAAACTGGAGGGCATTGCATTCATACGATCGGCACACTTTACATTTTTTTATTTTATTTTATTTTTTTTTTGGGAGAAATTTTGGATTTAAAAAGATAAAATAAAATATTTTTTATTCGTTTCCTTTCTTATTTCTAATAATTTAAAAAAAAAAAAAAAAAAAAAAAAATACCATTAAACAACAATGAGGGCTAAGCCTAAAAAACAAACCAACCTAACAAAAGGGAACAACCTTCCCAACTCCAAATAAGCTTTATTCTACAACTATAAGAAAGTAGTCAATCAAACAAATGAACGTCTAGGCTAAAGAGATAATAAGATAGAAAAACGTTAATACAAACCCCAACCTTCACAAGAACTACTCTTTAAAATCATATACAAATAAGAGCATTACACAACCATCAACTCAACCCTGGTCGACTTTTAAAAAGTTTTGAGAGGTAAACCAAAGAACATTCAGTCATATGAGGAGCACGACCTAGCCAAAGCAAGAAGGGGAGGAGGAGATTCTGATAAAATACTACTCAATCCCTGGAGAGACCAATAGCTTAAACATCTACAAATCCCTTTATCTACAAGTCCAGGCAAAATGTGCACAAGCCCGAACATCAATTGAAAGCCACGACAAAGCGACTGAACACCACAAGAACACTAAAAACTACTCAAATAAATGCTAACAACTTATCCTACAAAATCAAGATGAAACAATACCACAAAAACATCTCAGAAAAAACAAAAACATGAGGGACGAGCACTTGAGAAAAAACTTGATTAGGGGCTGAACCGGAAAGCAGAAATAAACCACCCAAACTGACTGGACCGTCTGAGTTGGCCAAACCAGGCTTCTTCAATCCACGGGTCTGGTTCAAGGAACCCACTCAAGTTGCTCCATCAAATATAACTGAAAATAAATCCGCTTTCTTCATACCGAGCCACACACTTAACATAACACTAGGCCAGCAGCCTATCACCAGACCCATATTCATCATATCCTTAACTTTGACACTGCGTAAGCTCACCGAACTCGCGACATTCGTTACTTCCTCTCTGTCACAAGAAATTGATCTATGACTTTCGATCACCTATTTTCCCAGTCAAATGGGAGATTTTGAGCTTCATGCTCGTTTCCCCCTCTTTGATTCATAATATAGTCAGACTCATTAACCACCATTAGAGGTCCATTCGACCCTGTCCACATAGAAACAAAGATGAACCATGGAAATACCTGAAGAAATCTGGATGCGACTGCCATTTGCTACCACAAGAAGCCTCGAGTTGTTCTGAGGCCTCCTGACCTTGCTCTTCAAGTGGATGTTAGAAAATGACCTAGATTTTAATTAGAATTATTGATTTAATTAAATCACCATTTTACATCAATTAGTAAATACATAGTTAGTAGTGTAATTAGTTTAATAAAAACTAATTAAAAATTAGTTTGGTTAACCACTTTGATTAGTTAGAAGGTTTTAAAACTACTTAGATCTAATCTTATGT
>JBBMEG010008372.1:0-33954 GCA_037832605.1 Cyclanthera cordifolia | reverse complement strand
ATGGGAGAAGGTTCGCTCGATGAATTCGATGATCAGGATACAGTTTCAACTGCATCTCAAGGAGAATGTATTGAACCGGTAATATAGACTTAATAGAAGTGTCCGATGAATGGAGTCAATTTCGGGAAATGCTTGCCGAGCAAATGATTTCAGCTTGGTGAATTTTCCCTTATAAGAGTTTATTTAACATTTTGTGCAAGCATCACAGTTTGTAACTGTTCATTTCTTCCTATGTATACCATAACATTATTAACATTCCTTAACTTCATTCTTACTGTGTCATACTATTCACTCTACCAAACTATATTATTAATATTTGTCACTTGCACTGAAATGTCGGGACCGAATAGAACATTTAATAGACACCAGTAGACGCTCGTTGAGGATGCGCATTTAATCGATGGCTTGCTAGCCTTAGAGGGAAAACACCTCATAGCCCCAGGAGGGACATTTAAACCAGGGTACCTAAACACATTGCTAACGTATATGCAAGCGAAGTTACCAAATACACGAATCAACAGTAATAGTATCGACAGTAAAGTGCGCACATTCAAGAAACAATACCACGACATTAAGGAGATGCTTGGGCCCGCGGTAGTGGATTTGGATGGAACGAGGAACGAAAGTGTGGAAATGGACAAGGACAGATTCGATGAATGAGTGAAGGTACTTTACTTATTCCCATTTACCATATTCATAATGCAATAGAACGTTGGATATCAGTGTTCATTAATAATTTTTAATTTCCTCTTAGAGACGCATCCTAAAGCAAAGGGTCTGTGGAACAAACCTTTTCCACACCTTGATGCACTCGCCCACATTTTTAGAGATGACCGGGGCACTGGAAAATCCCACACAAATCCTAACGCTGCAGCAGCAAAAACACCAGCGTCGAGGGAGGCAAGTCGACAGGCAGTGCCAGAAGATTTCCTCGATCTAAATCTCCCAGAATATTATATCCCCGAGACTCAGTCCTTCCGTACCCCTGGTGAGGGTCTAAGTGTTAATGTCCATACCCCTGAATCTCCGAATAATGTTGAAATGGGCACACCAAGTCAAGGCGGGAGTCAATCAAGGACTAGTGGAACTAAACGGAGGAGGTCAGGAAAGGATGCCGAGATACTCAATGTTCTAAAGAAGCACACCCAAATGACAGAAGAGAAGTTGGACAAGGCCATTAACTGGCAAATACAAAGGCAGGAATTAATAAACAAAAACAGAGAAAAGGCTGTTAAGAAAATAGATTCTCTGACTTACTTTACGGAGGAAGAACAAGCCGCTCTTGTGCATTTGGTGGCATGTGATGGAGACAAATTAGCCACTTTCCTTCAGCTAGACGACCGCATGACTCGTAATTATTGTACATACATGCTTAGGAGACATTCTTGACAAAAATGTCGCACTTGTAAGCACATTTGATGATCATTACTTTGAATATCAAATCCATTTTGTACTACTCTTCAATGAATATTAATTATGTATAGCATTCAGTACTACATAATTCCCATACATCCTTTCCTATTTCATGATATTATAATAATTTAAAACTTATAAATTTTTTTTTACAAATGGAGATATTTTTATAGTATAATAATTTTAATATTAAAATTAATTTGTTATTAGAATATTAAATTAATTCTATTTATCTTAAATTTTTTTTTATAACACTTCCCATCCCAACCCTGCACCCCAAACACAGTTTTAATTATACTCATCATCCCAACCCTGCAAACACAGTTTTAATTTCACTTCCCATCCCAACCCTGCACCCTAAACATAGTTTTAATTTCACTTCTCATCCCAACCCTGCACCTCAAACACAGTTTTAATTTCACTTCCCATCTCATCCCATCCCTTCCCATCCCAACCCGGCCTATCCAAACGCGCCCTAACATTCCAACTCTTCCACTTCTTCATGCACTTACAATTCTCTGACCCAACAACTTTTTCTTCTTCTAAAAAAAATAGCTTTGATTGTTGTCTCTTTCATACTCCCTTTTTTTTTTGCATGCAAATTTTTAAATTTTATTTCTTTTTTTCAAATGAATTAATAGAAAATAAGTCTAACTAATCTATTCTCAGTACACTTGAGAATTTCTAACACAACTGTACATAACTCAAAAAAAAAATCAAACATATTTACTATATTTACAATGAATCTTGTACTAATCTGGTTGAGCTCTAGTAATAATAATAACAAATTCGATTAATACCAGGTTGCTTTAGCCCTTCTTCTTCCTTAATCAGTGGTTAATGTTTGGGAAGTCTTCCGTTTCTTAAATTTTTCTCCCCAGAAATGCTTTAGGCGATGACCATTAACAATGAACTCGCTTTGATCGAATGGATTCTTCATTCTAATTGCTTCATACTTGAATAATTGTTAAACTATGAAAAGTCTTGACCATTTAAATTTCAATTTTCCAGGGAAAAGCTTCAATATTGAATTGTACAGTAGTACCTGTTGGCCTTCTTCAAATAGCTTTGGCAATAACTTGCTACCATCCTATTTTTTTCGTTTTCTCATAATAAATTTTAGATTTTGATGGGAGAACTTCTGAAATTCTTCTAATTCTAGAAGTTGTAGCTTTCTGCTGGTCCAATTAAATTTGAATTTAAGTTCAATTCTTTCAATGCCTAGTAATCTTTGTGTTCAAGTTCAACGTGTAAATGGCAAGCTTTTCTTAAGACTATCCTATATAGTGACATCCCTAATGGTGTTTGGAATGATTTGCAATAAGCCCAAAGAGAGTCTTTTAATTTGGATAACCAATCTTTCCTACTTAGATTTACCACTTTCTGTAGAATTGCCTTTATCTCTCTATTAGATGTCTTGTGTCACGGTCATACTTTGGTGGTTGTATGACGTGACCCACTCGTGCAAAGACAAGCAAATGTGTCACGATAGTGTCACCCGTGAGGCCCATAGGGGGCCAAGGCTTTGAGCACCATGATGCGTCCGAGGAGTTGGGCATCATCCAACACATCAAAAGAGTGTATCTTAGCATAACCAAGTTGGGTTGTGAATATGAAGGCATGGCTATGTCGTCGATGGGGTCAATGTCAAGCCAGTGGGGGTTAGTGTCGAGCCCCGGGTGACTACCTCGAAATTTGTGCCTCCGGGACGAGTTTTGAGGCCAAACTCTGGAGTTAAGTTCGTCTATATGAAATATATAAGCTTGCTAAATTTGGTGTCGATCAGACACCAGACAAACTCTCCACGCTGCCGTATGACTCCTCACTAAAAAGACATGTAAGCCTGCCGCATCAAAAATGGCCAAAAAATACACTTTAGGGGGAGGCATGGTGTTTGCTCTCCACCACCCCTGGGCCCTGTGGCCTAAGTGAGCCACCCCATGGCACATGAGTGTGTCATGGCGTGGGCGAGCACTGACAAGATGAGTGTCTTGAGTGTTTCCTCGGCATGGGTTCCCGAGGAAGTGTCGGATGGCATGAGTGTGCCGACATTGCGCTTCTTCTTGGGGATGAAGGTTGGGACGTTTATCGTGAGGGCGACCCGAGATGCTGTTTGGCTCGACATGGGCACGGAAGTGGCCGACCCTCGATCAAGGTCTCGGATGGACGGATGTCGGAGCAAGCTCAAATATCAACCCGTTCCCCGGGAAGGCATCGAATAGTTACGAGAAGGCATGTTCGAATGAGTGGTTAAGCCCGGTGGCATCCCAAGGCTCGAAACGGCCTCGGTATGCATGCATCGATGGACTCAGTTTCTCTGGTTTTGAACGGTCTTGCCCATTATTCTCTGATTTTCAATATAATGCCCCGATGAGCTCCGGTTTGTGTTATATTGTCCTCGTAGGTCCCGGTATGTCCCGAAATCACCCGGTTAGCCTCGGTTTTGATGTAAAGGCTCGTTTGGGCCCGTTTCAGGTCCAAATGGACCCCGACGAAGTCCTAAAATGATGTTTGAGTCATACTAACATGTTCTAAACGATCCTGGAGGGAGGATCGAGCTGCGACGTTGCATCAAGACGACCTTAGCCTAACGTAGAGGCAAAGACGAGCCTTAGGACTTGGCCTAGAGCAGAGGCGAGTCGGCTAGAGTCGCGTTTGATAAGAAATGCACGCTCAGACGACGTGTATGTCCTAGAAGACTTATGCTGTCTCCTGAATGGAGCTTAGTCGAGGGTGAAAACCTCGCTTGAAAGTACAACAAAGCCACAAACAGTTGGAGAACAGGGGTTTGGGGCTGAAGTTCCCCGTAAGGCTCACCATGATTGAAGCGAAAATCATGGTGCCGCACGCGTCGAAAGTATGACCATGACATCTTGCTTGGCCATTGATTTTTGGGTGGTATGTTGTAGCTATTTTGTGGGTGATGTTATATTTTTTGAAAATAGATGCTAAAGCTCTATTTACAAAGTGTGTCCCTTCATCGCTTGTCACAGCTCTAGGAGTGTCAAACCTAGTAAATATCTGCTTGTGTAGAAACTTTACCACTCTTTTGACATCATTTTTAGGACTAGCAATTTCCCCTACCCATTTTGAAACGTAATCTACAACAACCTAAATCATTACTAAAAAGAAGCCTTTGCCCGACGCAATAATTGCCCATGTCTAAAATGTCGTCGGCTAAAACGGTAATCACAGACAACTATGTTAGGCGTCAGCAAATTTTAAATTTCCCCCAAATATTCGTGTTTGAGGGAAAAAAGCTATAAATCTCGACGGGTTGGCTGATTGTCGGAAATACTTATTTCTGCCGATGGCGAGAAAAGGCTCATTAAAAATCCCATTTTCTTTTCCCCCTCCATCAAAACCAAGATTACACTCTTAATTTTCTTTTCCCCCACCCTCATTGATATGATATTATCCACTTTGAGTATACACCCGCATGACTTTGTTTTTTGTTTCACCCAAAAGGCCTCATATCAATGGAGATGTTTGTCATCACTTATATACCCATGATCCTCCCCTCTTCTAACCAATGTGGGATACTTTATTTGCATCCCAACATTTTTTCTTCCGAACTATTTTTTAGTGGTTTTAGTGGAGCATTTAGATCCCTCTGTTTTTTTTTTTTTTTGCTAACGCTCACAATTGAGTGTTTATGTCGTGTTTAGTGCCGCATGGCGCTATAAAAAATCACCACTGTTGCACAATTTGTTTTTTTGTAAACTTAAAATTTTCTTTTGGAACAAAATTGAAACTAATTGTCTTGTATATTTGATATCATTAATTTTTTTATATATACATTTATGTATAAACTATATTTTTTATTATCTTGTTTATCTAATATCATATTTTAGAAATATATTTTTTAATGTAAAATTACTTTGTGTAATTTATAATTAATTTCGTATTTTTTTAAAAAAATTTCTTGGTAATGTAATAATCAGTTTTAAAATTTATTTTGATAATCAATTTTATATTTGATGGTAATTTCATAATTAATTTCGTAATTTAAATGAAGAAGCGATTTAAAGCAATTAAAACATTTGGTTCTTCTTGACTTAGTTACGACTCCTTACATAATATTCAATTTTTTAAAAACTTATTTTCCAAAAAAAGTTCATTCGTATTGGTTTAAAAGAACAATTCAAAATAATTTCATTCATTTTTCTTAACTTTTTAATTTAAATTTGAATTTTTATTATTTCAAAAATTAAATTTGATGATAATTTGATAATCAATTTTATGATTATTTGAATATTAATTTCGTAATTTAACAAACAAGTGATTATAAATGTATTGAAGTCTTTGTTTGGTGCCAACGCGTCACCTATGACTTAATTTTTTAAACTTATTTTCCAAAAAAATAAATTATTCATTTTGTTTTAAAACTTTTTTCTTTTAAATAATTTTGTTCATTTTTCTTTAAATTTAAAATTTGTTATTTTAGTATATATACTTTTTCTCTTTTATTCTCATTCATCTATATTTTGAAAAATAGGTTTTAAATAAAAAAATCGTTTTGTAATATTTTTTTAACCATAATTTCATAATGAAATTAACAATTTATAAATATGTTTCGTATGGATAAATTAACGTTAATTTCAAAATGAAATTTTTATTTTAAAAATATATTTTAAAAATTAAATTCAAATTGGAAGTAATATATATTTTTATTTTTAATTATTTTAAAATATTTATTAATTATTTTATTTTATTTTTAAATAAAAAATGCAAAAATATTCAAAATAAATAATAATTTGAAATATGAAATAATCAAAAATTTAAAAAACATTATTTTTTATTTAAATATATTTATAAATGTCACATCATATATAAAACAACAAACACTTTTCATAACTTCTCCCTAAACATTCTTCATCTAAAAAAAAAATTAATAACACTTATATTTGAACACTTTACCAAAACTCTCAAACAAACGAGCTATTGCGAAACATTCAAAATAAATCTGCTATAAATCTCAAACAAACACCCGTTCTCGATCTATGTATTAGGTTATTATTGTTTTATATATATATATATATATTAAAAATTTATGTTTTTTATATGTGACAAGTGTGATTTTGAGGAGATTTAACCATTTATATTACATTCTTTGTTTTAGGTACATCTTTATTTAAGTTTCTTTGTTTTTATTTTGAAATCCATATGTTGTTATGTGAGCTTTTGAAGATGTTACTCCATTTATATTAAGTTTTGAAATCCATATTTTGTTTAATTTAGCAAGATTTAGTTATAATTCATTAGATTTAATTTATTGTTAAATATTTTGATAGATTTTTATGAATTTATATTGAATGCGTAAACTTAATTAAATCATTTATATTAATTTTGTTTAATTTAAGAAGATTTAGTTATAATTCATTAGATTTAGTTGATTATTGAATATTTGGTTTGATTTATGTTAATTTTGGTTTAGTTTTTATTAAAGGTAAATTGAAATTACTAAACTTTAAATAACTTGTTTTTAAATATTATTTTTTGTAAATTTTTTATGTTTTATTATTAATTTATTATTCACTTTGAAACATAATATTAAATAATGATAACCTTTCAAATAAAACAAGTTATCCAATGCAATACATAAGTATATGCATTGTATTCTAGATTATTATCTCCTACGACCACCTAAAGAATAGTTAAAATAAAGAAAGTGTGAGCATATTAAGACAATTATGAATAAAGATGAGATCCATAACAAAGATAGATTTCTAATGAGTATGCTGGAGGCGTTGAACAATTTTTAGAGATAACAAATGAACTTGTAAACAAAGAGGGAAAAATAAGATGTCCATGTAAACACTGCATGAATTCATATTGACACTCGATAGATGAAATGAAACGTCATCTATTCAAATATGGGTTTTGTGTTTCATACTTTTTATGGATTTTCATGGAGAATCATTTACTGTACCTAGGTATGAGCATTGATCTGTTCTAACGCTGGTACCAACGAATAGAACATCACATGAACTTGAGTCAAGTAATCAAAATATGGTGAATGAAATGTTAGCACTAATTAATGAGATGTTTGTCCCAAGTTTTAAAAATAATTAAGCTCGAGAGAATATATTTGAAAATGTTATTCCTTAAAAAATGAATGGAGTTTATAGTGGAAGTTCGTTCCATAAGTTGATGAATGAAGTGTGTAATCTGTTATATACTGGTGTACTCGGTTCTCATCGATAAACTTTTTATTAAGAACGATGGTGTAGAGAAAAAGAGATTGTAGCTGTTATATACTGGTGTACTCGGTTCGTTCCACAATTTTTCATTAATACCGAGATTGTAGCTGTTTTTTTGTTCTAAAATATTATGCTATTGACATGAGGTGGCATAAAGAGAAGCGTGATGTGGAAGAAGATGTATTAAGACATCTTGCAGATGGTGATGAGTGAAAACATATATTTTGATAAAGAATACCTTGAGGTTGCTTTAGATCCAAGAAATATTTTTTTAGGACTTTCTTCTGATGGATTTAACCCATTTGGAAATATGAGTACTGTGTACAACATGTGGCTAGTCATGTTAGTGCCATACAACTTACCACATTGGAAGTGTATGAAAGAAACTAATTTCATCATGTCATTATTGATTCTATGTCCGAAACCTCCAGGCAAGGAAATTAACGTCTACTTGCAACAATAAATTGACGAGTTACAACAATTATGACATACTGGTGTAGAGACATATGTCTCATTCATGGGCGACTACTTTAAAATGCATGCTATGTTATTATGGACAATTAATGATTTTTCCGCATACAAAGATTTGTCTAATTGGTGTACAAAAGGGTATCAAGCTTGTCCTATTTGTAAAGAAGAGACATTGTTGATAAAAATTCAAAATAAAATTTCATACACGGAACATCGTAGATATCTCACACACAATCACATTTGGCGTCGAAGCAAGTTATTTGATGGTAAGATAGAATTACGACTACCCCCAAAGGTTCTTAATGACGATGATGTAATGCATGAACTGAATATGTTTAATTTTCTCGTGTTTAGTACACTCATCTAAGCAAGATAAAAAATAGAAAACAAACAGAAATCAATTGGAGAAAAAGAAGCAATTTTTGCAAACTCCCTTATTGGTCTGAACTTTTGTTGAAATATAAGTTGGACGTTATGCACATTGAAAATAATGTTTCTGAGAACTTGATTGGAACTTTGTTGAACATAGAAGAAAAAACTAAAGATTCGATCAATTCTTGTTTAGAGCTTCATGATTTAAATATATAGAAAGATCTTTATCTACAAGAAGTTGGCGGTCCATGCGTAAAGCTCCATGTTCATATAAATTGAATAATAAAGAAAGGATCAACTTTTATAAGTTTTAAAATTCGTGAAATTTTTGGATGGATTTATATCTAACAAATCGAGATGTGTGAATGTAAATGACGACAAACTTTTTGGATTAAACTCATGATTATCATATTTTTCTTCAACGACTACTTCCTATTGAGGTTCGAGGATTTTTACACATAGATATAACTACTACTGTTGTTGAGTTTTGTGGATTCTTTCGAGACCTTTGTGAAAAAAACTATACGACCCAGTGACCTAGATCATTTGCAATAAAACATTATCATCATTCTTTGTAAGTTCGAAAAGATATTTTCACCTGTTTTTTTGATGTCATGGTGCATCTCGTCATTCACTTGTCATATGAAACCCGGATGGTCGGTCCTGTTACTTAAAGTTGGATGTATTCGTTTGAAAGAAATTTGAAAATGTTAAAGAGCTACGTTATAAATAAGGCACGTCTCAAGGGTTCAATAGCTGAATAATACGCGATGAATGACTTATTAACTGCTTGTTCATTGTATTTAAGTGGTGTTGAAACAACATTTATAGAGATGAACGAAATGATGATCATGATTCTATTTGTGAGGTTTAGGGTGATTTTGAATTATTCACACAAAGTGCAAGACCAATTGGTGCCTCCACCCAAAGAACTTAAGTATCACGAAGAGACGTGAGCTGCATTTGTATGCGTTGAATGCATGAGATAAAACATTATCATAGGTAAAATTTGAGAATTATTCGCCCAGAAGCTCAAAGTGGAGAAGATTTATATAAGAGAATCAGCTAGTGTTTCCCGATTTGCTTAAACATAAGGTTCTTGAAATGGGTGATATTAGAGAAAACACTTTTGAAGATTTGTACACCTTGGCAATGAGACCCGCATCGATGGAGTGATCTTATAGCAGATGCATTGTTAATAAGATACGATTTCACACTACAACACATGATAATCATATAACTACTATAAATAGTGGGATGATGGTTCCAGGTGAAGTCAGCACTCAAGAAGACCCGCTGAATTACAATGGCGTACTAAATGAAGTATTAGATTTAGAATTTTCGAATCGTAGACGCGTTACGATATTTAGTTGCAGTTGGTTCAATAAAGGCAGTAAAGAAGGTAGGTCTCACTATGAATTAGAACTTGGATTAGTAAATACATCTCAATATTGGTACTAAGACGAAAATTTTTACTACTAAAGCACAAGAAGTTTTTTATATTGATGACCAAAAGTATGGAACAAATTAGAAGGTTGTGCAATTGGTACAAAATAAAAATGTTTGGGATGTTTGTGAAGTAGAAGAAATAGGAAATAATGATATTGATCTACTAATTCCTAAAAATGAGTTAAGAGTAGAATAATCAATAGATGTTAATTCTTACCAAGGAACGATGTAGACCCAAGTTTTGTTCATCTGCCATTAAGTGTCATACAAGGTTATGATATTGAAAATGATATCATAAATGACTATGAAGAAGATGAAGAAGAAGACAAAGAAGAAGACGAAGATGAAGACGAAGGAGAAGATCAAAATAATTTCATAAATAGTGAAGAAGATTAAGTAATTTTTTGGTATTTGACTTTCATATTCCATATTTTTGAATATAGTATGGCGTTTGTTTAATGATATATTTTAATTGTAATATGCATAGGTAAATTATGGCTAGACGACAAGGTCATGATGCCATTCATTTTTTCATAGAGGAACCAAATGCAAATGTTGTTGCTCCAATTCCCTCTCTAGTTTCTCAAGGTATAAATAAATGATTCAAAACTTAAGGATTTCTTCATGTAGTTTAGAATTAACACTTTTTTATTGATATTTTTCAATTACTGCAGGTCGTCGTACTAGAGGAATTTCAAAGAGCATTAAATTAGATAGAATATTACAAGCACATGGTCGAATACCTATCAAAATACACCAAGATACGGGCCAATATAGACAATGTTGGGAAATTTAGTCATCAAATTGGCACTCTAGTTAGAGAGTTATTTCCAATTCAAAATCCCAATATACGATGTAGTACCAGAGAAGCATAAAAACCAAGTTCGACATCAATTAATGGTAAGAAATATTTTTGCATTTAATGATATGTATAAAGTGTAATATGACTAATATTAGTATTTCTTATTGCAGAATCTCATTTTGAAATCGATTTAAATGAAATCTTCTAAATAAATTTATTGCACAAACCGTGAGAAAAACGGAATTTAGATATGACTTATCCCAACACTATAAAATTTTTGATTGTGAAGAGGTTTGGAATAAGCCACATGAACGCTGCAATAACATAGAAGATTGACATTTCTTGTGTGATAGATTTGAATCTCCTAAGTTTAAGGTATATTAGCATTGACTTTATAATATTTAATTAATGCATTTTTTTTTGCAAATATTGATTTTGAAACAATATATTATTTTTCCAGAAAACCTCTAGAAAAGCTAGTGAATTTCGTAGTAAAGTGCAACACAACCACATAGCTGGTTCAAAGAGCTTCACGCTCATACGAGATAAGGTAATTCATTATATATTTTGTATTTGTTTATTGATAAACGTTTATCAAAATAGTTTCAACGTATTTCTCATTCTTTATTGTAAAATGAATAACAAATAGAAAAAACAAGAAGATCAGATATTGGGACCAAATGAAATGTTTCGTGCAACTCACTATAAGAAAGGAAAAGGTTGGTCTTCACAAGAATCAAAACAAGCTTATGTAAGTTTTAACTACAATTATTTGATTTTTCAATAATATATAATGTTTACTAATTTTAGTTATTGTTACACCAAAAAATGTGTGATATGCATGAAGAATCACAAGGAAGCTCACAACCTATGAGTGAAGAAGAAATATGAGCATCTATTTTAGGAACTCGATCGAACAATGTAACAAGAGATGGTGACAACCAACATCAATAAGAAGAAAGAATCAATGTTCTTCTTCATCTAGTAGTAGACTAAGTCTAAGTGAGCGTGAACTACTAACAAAATTGATGGATCAAAATGAACGATGCAAAGAAAAAGATGAACGTCGCCGAGTAGAAGATGAACATCGTTGGGAAGAAGATGAACGTCATCATAAAATATTTGAGGAGGATCATCCAAAATTTGAGAGCATGAGCCAATTTTGGATGAATCAACAAAGCAGATCATAAGGAGGATCACAAGAGAGACCTTTTTTCTAGGTATGTATTTAGTATTAACTTAAACAATATATTATATCTCGTTGCACATAATTCGATAAGTTTTGAATATATTAGTTTTATGTGAAATTATGGCTCTTCTGCAGCAAAGATAGTCCATATAATCTATATGTTATACATCTTCTCTAATTTTAGGTGCTTTTAAAACTTAGGAATTACGAGTTACGTCGTTTTGCTCTACGATTTTTTAATTTAATTATTTAAAAAGTATGTTTATTTGTTTTATTAGATCGATAAACTTATGTTATTATGGCTATCCTACTACAAAGACAGTCCATATAATCTATATATGTCTTCTCTAATTTCAGGTGTTTTTAAAACTTAGGAATTACATAGTTACGTCATGATGTTGTCTGATTTTTTTAATTAATTATGTTTTTTAATTTAAAAATTATGTTTATTTGTTTTATTAGATTGATAAACTAATGCTATTTTAAATTTATATATATCATTTTTTTTTTCTAAACAAGTGATCTTCTAACTTGCATGGAGCTCGGTGGACGTAAAATGGAACTAGGTGAACGTATTAATTAGAACTTGATGTACGTAGAACTTAAACGTAAAGTGTAACTTTGTTTTGTAATCCTTTTAATGAAAGTTGGTGTTGTAATCATTTTAACGAAATTTCGTGTTGTACCTTTTAATGGATATTGTAAACTTATTATTATTTCTTATCAAATTAACGTATTATAATAATTATTTGAGAAATTTATGAATGATAATGTGTATAGTCTTTAATATAATACAAAAATATAAACAAACAAAATATTTTAAAATTGACTTTTTCGAAGGTTTTATGAGAATTGCCGACAACGAAATGTCGTTAGCTAATAAAGAACTTCTAACGATATATAATTGTTGGCTAAAATGAATTACCAAAAATTAGAAGCCATCAGCATAAAGAGTATTGTCGACGGCTTAAAGTCGTCAACTAAAACTATATCACCAATGCCAAACTGTCGTCGGCCAAAATCCAACCACCGAAATGCTTGGTGCTGTCGGCCTTATCAAAATCACCGATGATTACCATTCGACCGTGGAGAATGCTTTTCCCGTCAGACATTTTTTAACGTTCTGTTTGCTGTCGAAAAAGTTTTGCTGACGTATTTTTGACTTTGTGATGATTTTTACCCTTGAAAAAAAGTCAACATTCTTGTAGTGAATGTAACATTCTTGTAGTGAACGTAGACATTCTCATAAGAGGATGGAAATGACCTCATAAAATCTATTCCCCAAATCGTTCAACTTTGAAAATAAAATTCAAAGGTATTTCATCACGTTTCCTTAGGTTACCTCTTCGCTGACATTGATCACATGTTTTGACAAAATAATAAGCACCATTAAACATACTAGGCCAAAAATAACCTGATTGAAATACCTTCGGTGCAGTTCTTGCCCCTCCAAAATATCCTTAATATGCCGCATGACATTCTATCAAACTTTTGCACTCTCACTCTCTGTGATACATCTTCTAATAAGATTGTCAGCATAATATTTATACAAGAAAGCATCATCCTAAAAATAACTCTTTACCTTATGCAAGAATTTTTTTTCTTTCATGGTTGTTCAATCATGTTGCCATTATATCACTAGCTAAATAATTCACAAAATCTTCAGACCATGATGGTTCAACTCGCTGAACACTTGAGATAGGGAACAATTGTTCATTAGGAAAGGTTTCTTGAATCTCAGACTGCTTACGCAAAATTTGTAGTTTTTCAATTCGTGATAAATGATCTCCTACAACATTTTCACTTCATTTTTTTATCTAAAATTTGAATATCAAACTCTTGCTACAGAAAAACCCACCTAATTAGCCTTGGGTTTGCATCAGCTTTGGTCATGAGATATTTAATGGCTGCATGTTTAGTGTACACTATGACTTTAGATCCTACAAGGTATGATATATACTTATCTAATGCGAAAACCATAACTAATAGTTCTTTTTTCGGTGGTGGTGTGATTTTGTTGTGTTTCATTTAAGGTTTTCATAGCATAATAATGAGATGAATCAATTTTTCTCTTTTATGTCCTAAGATTGCTCCTACAACAAAATCGGTGGCATCACAAATGATGTCCATAGGTTTATCCCAATTAGGGAATGCGATTATTAGTGTTGACACTAGAGCTTTTTTCAAGAAATTAAATGCTGACTTGCAATTCTCACTAAAATTAAAAACACAGTTCTGCTCGAGCAAAAGACATAAGGGTTTGGAAATATTTGAAAAGTCTTTTATGAACCTCCTATAAAAATCGACGTGTCTTAAAAAGCTTGTAACATCTTTAACACCCTTTTGTTATTTTATCTTCTCAAGGACCTTTATTTTTGCCTGGTCAACTTGTATCCCTTCTTTAGATATTTTGTGCCATAGGACTATCCCCTCGGTTACCATGAAATGACATTTCTCTCAATGAACCAGGTTTGTCTCTTCACAATACTTAAACACTCTTACCAAATTGTTTAAACATGAATTAAAATAATTTTATGTTACTATGAAATCATCCATGAAAGCCTCAACAATCTGCTCGACCATGTCTAAAAACTTTGCCATCTACACCTTTAAAATGTTCATGGGGCATTGACGAGCCTAAAAGACATTCTTCTAAATGCAAAAATTCCATATGGACATGTGAATGCTATTTTCTATTGATCTTTCAGATTAATAGTGATTTGGTTATAACTGGAGTATCCATAAAAAAAGAAACAATATTCCTATCCTACTAATCGATCTAATATCTGGTCAATGTATTACAATTGAAAATGATCTTTTTTTGTAGCCTTCTTTAACTTCCGATAATCCACACGTACTCTCTATTATGTTATCGTTCGGGTTGGAATCAATTCATTCTTTTCATTTTTCACTACTAAAACACTTCTCTTCTTGGGTATGCATTGCATCGGGCTCACCCATTTGATATCTAATGTAAGGTACATTACCCTCACATCCAGCCACTTTATAATATCCTTTTTCACCACTTCTTTCATAGTTAGGTTAAGCCTCTTATGGTGTTCTACTGATTTGAACTCTTTATTTTCTAGATTGATCTTGTGCATACAAAAAGCTTGGCTTATTCCATGAATATCGACTAGAGTCCATCAATTTCCTTTTTTTTTTTTATTGCTTTAGCATTTCGATCAACAATACCTCAATTTCTTCTAGCAGTGTTGTAGAAATTATAATAGGCTTTGTCTCGTTATCTCCAAGGTAGCCGTATTTCAAATATATAGGCAATTGTTTCAACTCCAATTTGGGTGGTTGATCTATTAGGGTTCATTGATGGTGATGGCCTGTCATTAAGATTTAGCATATCAAACTTCATCACACTCTATTGAATACCACAAATCTTCAATTCTTCTTCATTTCCAATCTCTTCTTCACTGTCTTCAACCGTTCCAATATCCATCTCTTGATGTTGTAACAATTCAGTTTCGATCACTTCTTCGACTAGTTCATAAAGAAAATTGATTGTTGAACATTTTTCACTTTATACAGGGTATTTCATGGAATCAAAGATGTTGAATTGGATTTGTTGGTTGTTCCTCCGCAAAATGATCATTCTTTTTACACATCAACTAGGGTTCTACCTATTTTAAGAAATGGTCTACCTAAAATGATGGGGATACCTCTATCCGCCTCATAATTCAATATAATGGAGTCAGATGGGAAGATAAATTTGTCTACTTTGACTAATACATCTTTAAGCTTTCCCTCGGGTTGAGTGATAGATCTATCTACAAGTTGTAAAGTAACGGTACTGTGTCTGGCATTTCCTAACTCAAATCTTCTCTATATTGACAATGGCAACAAAGTTATACTTGCTCTTAAATCACAGAAAGCTCTCCCTAAATGCTGCCCTCTAATTGAAACATGAATGGTAATCTCCTGGATCGCCCTCTTTGTCTAGAATCTTTTTCTTAACTATTGCACTACACTCCTCATTTAAAAAAAAAATCTTGAATTCTTCAAATATTCTTTTCTCCATCAAATGCTTCCTCCATCAAATGCTTCCTCCAAGAACTTCATATTGTTTGGCATTTGCATCAGAGCATTTATCAAATGGAGGTTTATGTGTATCCAATTCATAATATCCATCAATTTCTCAAAGCGCATATTTTCTGACTTCTTTTTCTTCAATCTCTGGAGAAAAGGTGGTGGTGGAGGAACATTTTATGTTATTTCAACTAACTTTTCTTTTGATATAGCACTGCTGCTACCTTTTCCACTCACTTCCTTCTTCTCCCTCTTCTCAACTATTTCTTTTTTTTTTTTCTTCAGACTTCTCTTTTTCTTCGAACTTTTCTACCATTTTAATCAAATTTAGCTCTGTCGTTTAATTATCCACTATTTTCTTCTCTTCTTGTTTATTCTCAATTTTCTCTTTTTGATTGCTTTCACTTTTCTTCTCTCTTGATTCATTTGTTTGTACTTTTGAATAACTTCAATTGCTTGACCCGTTCTTTGCCTTTTGTTTTTGATGACTCTGTATCCGAAGGCAATTTCCCTTGACGTCTTTGATATGACATAAACGTGTGTGTAATTACAAAAATTTTAATTAATCTACATGCAACCCCTAAGTGATTAATTGTTCTTGATAAAAACATAAAGACTTACCGTGTATGACACATTTGAATTAGTCTGGCCGGTCTTTATGTTGAGAAAATCATGAACAAATCCTCTAGAACCTTTCTTGATTGAGTTCCTAATCTTCTAGGTTATATATGCAACATTACGCTGAGTGCTTGGTGGGAAGCTTTTTAGAGTAGCGAGCTTGGAACTTTTGACTTAGAAGGAAAAAAAGAATTCAACTTTCAGAGGGGTTTCTCTGTTTGAGAATTGATTGAATCTTTAAATTAGAAAAATATAATATCTTCAAATATCCAATAATAGAAGATATTGGGAAAAATCAAAACTTTTCTCTTATTGGAAAAATAAAAAAATTTCTCTTTCCAATTTAAAATAAGAAATTCGAATTTCAAACAAATTTTCCTTCCCCAAATAAGGGAGAGATTTTCGAATTTGGCCAAAATATCTCATATATTGTTTTATTTATTTTTAATTGATATTTCTCTAATAAATGCGAATTTCATAATATATCCATATATCATTAAATAAATAAATCCGTATAATTAATATATCAAATATATTAATTATGTACTTTAATAATCATCCAATAATTATTAATCCAACTAATATGTTCAACATATTAACAAATATTCTCCATCCAATAATTACTAAATGAATTAATATGTCCAACATATTAATTTATAATTCTCAAACTTAATAGTAATTATCCAATAATTATTAACCCAATATGTCTAACATATTATTAATTGAGAACTCTCAATAATTATTTATAATTAATTTATCCAATAAATTAATATTTCCTTAATAATATTTATCCAATAAATATAAACTTAATATATCAAATATATTAATTAATTAAGTTTAACTAATAAACATAACACTTATATTAATTATGTCATACATAATTAATGCACGAATTTGAACTCTTCAAATTCATTCTCTAATTAAATAAGTTCCAACAATTATGAGCTAGCAAAAAAGGGACCTGTGGACCTATAGGTTGAAAGCTACAATGACCTGATATTCAATTCGTATTCGTTAACAATAGACTTATTCCACTATATGCCTGTGCTGATCTCTCTCGCATTATAGGACAAGTTAGTGTCCACGTATATAATCAATAATCTGTCATATGATCCTTCAGAAGCTAGCTCGTAATTTACAGCTAGGTCAAAATGTTCATTCTACCGCATGGATTACATCTTTCTCCTTAAGCGCCATTGATTCCTCTAATGAACACGTTTTTTATAGCTAACTATAAACAAATTTCCTCTCGAGCCAATGAGAGGCAGGACCTTTTGTGCAAGCCCTGGAATCAGTTCTTAAGGGAACAACTCTATTTCTTCCTCAATATCAAGGAAGACGTGAATTTCTTTTTGTGACATTTTGTTACCAGCCACTCACTAAGGCAATCCCTAACGTGGAAAACTTATTGACCCAGTATTGTTTGACTAGTCTCACCCATGCACATCAAATGGTGTATTCATAAAGTACGAGTTCACAACCCTCTCCGGATTCAGATCACATCGACAAACGACAATCCTTAGTGAAGTAGTTGATGCGAGTCTATAACAGAATTACTAGCTCGATCATAAAACTTCTGATCATATCTTATATAATTTTTTTCTTGCATAGGCCTCTCTATTCACATGTCTTCACATGAACAACTAGGATCAGGTTGTTTGCAACTATTCCAAAGTGGCCTGAACCAACATTGTTACCAAGACTTAGGCGTCCTAGCCTTTGTCCATATACTATAGACGTTTTAGGTTGTTAACTTGAAACTAAATTCACCTGTATGTCCCACATACTTGGTCAAGTGTACATCCGAATAACCATGAGCATATCAATATTAATCCAATTAAAATGCGATAAGGCTGAATGACGTTTGAATATTAAATGCACAATTAATGAAAATACTAACTATTATTAATAATCGAAATTTAACATTAAATGCTTGTTCTTTAAATACAAAGTACTAGGACTTTAGGGAACAACCCATAACATATACATCATTGCTGCTAGATCGTGCAGACAGATGTCAAAATTATGAGGATCACCACAAATTGCACAAACTCATCCAAATGGGTTAACTGTACCCTTCTACAGGTTGACTTGAAGAGCAGACGTTGCATTACAAAAATAGTAGCAGTACTGTTATTTTGAAGAATCTTTAAATTATCTGTCATAGATGTTATCTGCGCATTTAAAGCAGAGAATTCTTCAAGCTCAACTTTCGTTCCCATTGTGACTCTTTTCCTCTAGCATTTTTTCACTGGTAATTATTTTGAAGAATCTTTAAATTATCTGTCATAGATGTCATGTGCTCATTGTATGTCTTAGAGTATAAAGCATTATTTGCTGACACATCCAACACTAGCTTAGGGTTAGGGTCTAATCTACAATAGAAATGCTCCAATAAAACACAAAATGGAATTCCATGATGGGGATAAGCTCTTAACAATCCCTTAAATCTCTCACATGCCTCGGTAATGGACTCATCATTTCTATGCTTGAAGTTCATAATTTCATTTCCTATTTTCACATTTTTAGTTGGTGGGAAATATTTGACAAGGAATTTAGTAGCTAACATAGTCAATGAGGTTTTATCTTCAGCAGGTAAGATGTCTAACCATGCTCTAAGGTGATGTCTAGATTATTCGTCAATGAATATGCAAATAGATTCTATCTTAAATTATCTTGCGAAAAATCAGGGATTCTATAGAGATGTTTGGATTGAGTGTTTATAAGTATTTTGTATGAGGATTTATTTTGAGTATTTAGAAATAATGATTGCAGTTAAAAATGGATGTAGTTTTTATGAGTATTTAGAATTAGGATTTATTTTGAGTATTTAGAAGTAATGATCATAGTTAAAAGTTTGTTTGAATTTAGTTTTTAAGAGTATTTAGAATTAGTATTTAGAATGAGGTTATTTTGAGTATTTAGTAGTAATGATTGTTGTTAAAAACTTGTTTGAATTTAGTTTAAAGAGTATTTAGAATTAGTATGTAGAATGATGATTTATTTTGAGTATTTAAAAGTAATGATTAGTAGTGATTATAATCAAAAGCTTGTTTGGATGTAGTTTTTAAGAGTATTTATAATGAAGATTTATTTCTAGCAGTTAGAAGTAATGATTGCAATGAAAAACTCATTTAGATGTAGATTTTTTAGAAGTATTTAGTAAATACTATTTCTAAATACTCAATCCAAACATCTCTTAAATGAATCACACACATTCATTAATGCTCTTAAGTGGTGGTGTGGATCTTCTACTGGTGTGCCTTAAAATTGTCTTATTGATTGCAGCATTTGGAACATAACATGTTTTAGTTCAAAAGATCTAGCAGTAGTTTATGATTTAATGGTTCCTCGCTGTAACTCAATAACATTAGGCAAGACATACGTTCTAAGTGCATGCTCCCTATCGTTATCAATTATAATTGGGTTTTCATTCATCTATTCAACAATAGGATTCAAAGCTGGTTTAGGATTACCTAAATTTGCAGCCATCCTTATGTTTTCTCCGATTCTTCTCCTCAATAGCGTTTATTCATTGTTAATGAAAAGTTTCCAATCAAGCTCGTTCATGCACTAATTAACCTGACAATCTAATTGATATAACAATAAACTCTTTAAAAATTTAAAAACTCCTACACATGACTCTAGAAGTAAAGATTTGGAACTACATAAATCACTCGAAACGACGCCAAAAACTTGTTTCGACCTTTTCCTACCTCAAATCGCTATGATCACACAATCATATTTTGTCAAAATAACACTTAATGAGGTCAAATGTGCAAGTATACACAATCATAGTTGTAGTTAAATTTTCCAAAAACTTGTTTCATCCTTATTCCACCTCAAAATGCTATGCTCACACAATCATATTTTTGTCAAAATAACACTAAATGAGGTTAAATGTGCAAGTATACATAGTTATAGTTGTAGTTAAGTTTTAATCTTTTTTTAAAAGATCATTCTCCATAGGGATTTGAATTATTCTTACTTTTCAAGTCAATATGCAAGATTTGTGGGTGAAAATGATCTATATCTAATACAGAATTGTTCATGCTAAAGTAAACAACAACAATCAACACACTCAACACACAACAAAGAACAATAATGCAAATTCACTAAATTGAAAGGCTGGTTGGATCATGAATATGGACATTAGAATGCTACACTATTGAATGTCATGATAAGAAGTGAATCAATGCTTTACTTACTCACTACCTCTCTCGAGCAACACTATTTTCAATTAATTCAAGCCAACAACATTAGTATAAAGGTCATCTCTGACTTCTTATCAAAATAGTGAGAGAAATTTCACTAACCTAATGAATGCAATGTAGTTCTACTTGCCAATTCTTCTCCCAAAGTAATTAAGAAGTAAAATTCAAATGGTTGGTCAGATGGAATGTATTTAAATTGCTACATTAATGCATGATAACTCAACATCTCCCTATTTGCAACTATCGCAATCCAAAATCTTAGATACCTATTCCTATCTAGACATATTTACTTCATCATCGACACATATATCATCGAATCACAAAGAAGAATAACATAATTCATTACGAACTAAAAACACAAATAAAAACAGAACAAATTGTGATCACAATTGTGAACTCAAAATTAACAACACAATTCAAGATCAAATCGAACTTCAATTAAACAAACATAACACAACGATAATTCTATAAAACAATTACAAAATAGAATCGTAATCAAGTTATAAAACAAAATTGTAATCAAAATGTACATAATTCAAAGAACAACAAATTAAAGTTAATGAAAGGATTAGAGAGAAAAATCCTAGATAAAAGAGTGCAAAAACAACAGTTCCAGATCCAACTCCTTTCTCTTCCGATCATTAAAGCTAAACTTCTAAAATGCTCTCAACTTCTAATCTAAAATTTAAAGAAAGGAAATGCCAACTTGAATTCTCGCTCTTTAATGCTCTAGCAATCCATCAATATACAAATGCCTTTAATGGTTGAGATTGCTCTATTTCACCTTGAAAATTGCGCCACTTATAAGATTTTGATACGTATTTAGTGAAACGTGCTCCTAAACAACCACCTTTCTTCTATTCAACTCTTTTTCCTTATTTAATCATATTTCTCTGGCTCAACATATTAGTCTTCATTAACTTGGAACCTCCAAAGCATCTGCTCAAGCATAGAATAATTCAGACTTAGATTCTCTAATTTGAAGAACGATTAATCACTCACTCATGCACCAAAATCAATTAATTGTTAAAAAAATCATATTCTACACATAAATTGCTACTTAACAGAATTGCTTATGAATTATGATGCTTTAGCAATTAATTTTCCAAAAATCTTCTATATTCCGACTTCTTTTTCTCTGAAAACTCCTTAAAGGTCAGCGAATAACTTTCATATCTGAGAGTTATTTGGTAACATGATGAAAATACTTCTAGGAAAAATTTGAATGAACTGAATCAAGATAAGTAAAACTCAAGAAACTCATACTTTAGGGTCGTATAAAAAGTACTAGGCATGTCAAGTGTGGTCATCGTAAATGGTTACAATTAATGAAATTTTTTTACTATTCGATTGATTGACATTTGTTATATAGGTGAGTTTACGAGCATGTTATGTTCAACTTAACTATTTTCACTAGATATACATCTGACCCGACAAAATTTAGATGTCGACAAAACTTGTAACGCCCTGCATTTTAGAAATATTATTATGGTATTTATCCTCGATATCCTAACCTTTTAAGATGATTTTTGTGCTAAAAATACCCTTGAAGCATTTTGGTCATTTTGACATTCGGAGGCAAAATTGTCATTTAGTCCAAAAAAGGTAATACATTGAGTTTGTGTTTTTATAATTCAACAAAATTTTGGAGTGTAAAGTTTTGAACATGTAACATCTTGGTTACTAGGTCAAACAATATTCCTATTGAGCTATTCATTTTGATGTACAAAGTTTGTGCCGATAAAGGATAGGGAAATAAATAAGAGAATGTAACCATTTCTCATCTTAAAGAGGTAAATATTGACGAGTTGACTTTGTTGTCAAGAAAATGATAATCATTCGGGGGCAGACTTTAATGTAAGAATCTAAGAAAATCTTTGGTTAAGAGAAATCTTAACCACACCGGAGAGGTAAAGAGTTTTCAATCATTGAAATATTTTCTTTATTTTTTTTTTCTAAACTCTCTTATTTGATTCTTATCAAATTGACCTAGAGACTAGTTTTGCTAATTTTACAATTGTTGCTATAGTAAACCTAAAAATATATGGTTGGACTACCTTGTCCGACTTCTTTTTTGGTGAGCAAGGAAATTAAAGAAATAGGAAATAATATATTGTTTTAAAGAAAAGTATGGATATTTGAGTCTTTTTAAATATTCAAAATTGTGTGTGCATATATATATCCTAATCGATGAAATGTCGCATTGAAATTCATTACATTATTATTTAAATGAAAATTTTAAAATTTTGTATATTTTGATCATTAAAATTGCCAAATAGAAGAAAGTTCAAAAATAAAATTTAGTAATTGTAATAACAACAATCAAAATAAAAAATCAAATGATTTATATAAAATAATTAAATTTTAAAATTTCAAATCAAGATAATTTAATTTAAATTAAATAAAAAACTTATTCTGCTTAGATGAATTGTATCTGGCCAAAAGCATAAATATGCATTTATATTTCTTATAAAAAAAAATGTATGTGTTTAGAAAAATTTGATTAATAATAAAGTCAATATTTAATAATTTATATTTTTATATAACAAATTTCAAATGAGTAAATAATAACAAAGGACATGGAAAACCTAAAAAAAAAAAAAAATGATAATCCGAGATTCTTATGCTTATTTTGTAACTTTTATCCAATAGTTTTGATCATATAAAGATTCCAAATGTTTTGATATAAAATGGCATTTTCATAAATTTTGGCACTGAGGGCTTTTTTTGTAAATATTAAATAGTTAGGACTTATAAAATGATTATTGTTAATATCAAGGACTAAAATGAAATTAGAGCATAGTTAGAACATTATACATATCACATTTTAAAAACATCAGCCATCATTCTTCATTTTTGCTAAATTTGTAGAAACCTCGTAAAGTTCTTGACATATGAGCACGCCCGAGACCATCCACTTGGTAGGTTATTTCGTCTAATTTTGTCGCCCACAATGTAAAAAACTATCGCATCATACCACATGCTCTTTCCTTGTTGACGTTGACGTTGACCTCATCGCACGCGAGCGCGCCCTACCTTGTGCAATCTTTACTTCCATCGCGCCCAAAATATGCATCATGTCGTATGCATAAATCTATGTCAGCATTACCCTAATGGACGTGCCTCACCTTTTTTTTTGCATTCCTCACTTCAACGTGTTGTCTTTTCCCTCGGGTAGTTCGCACGTGCCTCCTACTCATTTCGCACTACCTCTTCACACGTCGTAAGGCTACTCGACATAACCTGTGGATGAGACACATTGCTCACCAGCTCACCTAGCTACCACTGAGGATGCACCACACATGTCATGTGTCACGGTCGCATTCTTCGACTCGTGCGGCGCCATGATCGGACACTCGTCATGGCCAGCCTTTAAGAGGAACTCAAGCCCCAACCTCAGATCGCCCATACTTTGTGACACGTCGGGTCGTTAAGCGAGGTTCACCAGGCCTCGACTAAGCTTTCATTGAATATGCAGCGGAATGGTCTTGGTTTATGCTTAATCGCACACGCATCCATTCAGCCAACGAGATTCCAACATGGGATGGCGGGTGGCCCCTTGAATATTGTGACAAACCTCTATCCCGAAGGCAAGGGCTCAATGTCGGCACACTCGTGCCGTCCAACACTGTCCCTGAATTTCCATTCCCGAAGAAGACGCCCAAGACACTCGTCTTGCAAGCGCTCGCCCACACCATGACACACACATGTGCCACAGGGTAGCTCGCTTAGGCCACAGGGCCCAGGGGTGGTGGAGAGCTGACACCATGCCTCCCCCTATAGTACATTATGGACCATTTTTCAGTCTTTCACCAATGCATGTCCTTTTGGCGAGGAATCATACGCCAACGTGGAGCGTTCGTCCAATGTCCGATTGACATCAAACTTGGCGAGCTTACATCTTAGCTTCATACAAACTTAACTCTAGAGCCTTTCGTCAAAACTCAATCTCGAGCCTTGAAATCGTCGGGATGGCTTGGGGCCCCATCGTGCCCCCACTAAGCCTTGACACTGACACCTTGACACCATCGTGGCTTACTTTCTGATGCATCCAACTGACACTGTTCAACACTCTACTTAGTGTGATGGGTGATGTACCGTCCTCCTCGGTCACATCATGGCATGTCGGGACGTGGGTCGTTATAGCATATTGCATGACTCTGAGACCATGCATCTGTGCCTTATGCTACCCCATGCTCATTGGCGAGTAAACACCTCAACTACCGCCCTCCTTGATGCATCATCATCCTCTAATGAGATTAGACTTAGACTTATTTTGGTTAGTTTTTTACATGTTGAGTGAGTATTTTACCCGTTTAAGGTAATTCTAGAATGTAGACATCCTCTTTCTACTTATTTTATTTGTTTAGGTCATAATTTCTCTATTTTCAAATACTTGGCTTATTTTCTTGGCTTGTTCAAGCCTAGCTCGTTTTGTTTTTTTGAGGTGTTTTATATCAACAAAGGCAAGGACTGTTACTTAGGGTTATGTGGACCAAATTTCTATATCTGATTAGACTTTAACTTATAAATGTTGATTTATTTGTTAACACGTCATTAGGACGTTGTTAGTTAAGATGATTGTAGCATGTAGTCAATATTTATTCACGAGCTTTTTATGAATTTAATTACTTGTTGTTTATCTGTTTTACTTGTTATATGAAGTGTATACATGCTAATTACTTGTTTATTATTATAGAATGTTGACCATGTAGTTAGGAAGATATTTTTGATGAACCTTTTGATTTATTCAATAGTGGTATAGAACATAAACATATATGTATATATTGATACTTGTCTCATAGTAGCTTGTCATCATCTTCAACATTATCTAAGCTAATTGTTGTTAGTATGTTATTCCTTATTGCCAATGATTGATAGATGTAGATTTCTCTTTACAAGGACTAGACCTAAAATAGAAAATAAACCTAAGTCCTGGTCAACTATCACGATAAAGCTCATAATTACATATGGACATCAATAAAGGAAAATGTTGAGTTTATAAAATTTAGTAAGGATTCCTAACTCGGGATCAACATGATCATATTAAAAAGTAGTTAACACATCAAATAAAATCATTAGCACAATAAAAAGGTATCAACATGGAACTCATAGGCTCTAGGTCAAGAAATCTTCTCTTTGACCTTCACATCGTAAAATAGTCTAAAGGTCATTAACCAAAAGATCAAAATACTCTCCGACATCCTATGACCCTCGGTGCTATCGAGGCAACTTAAACTAGGAGGAATGTCCCTATGAAAAGAGCAGCCCCACTTTTCAACAAGGCTCTACTCTCGTTGTGTAATTGTGGCACCAACACTACTCACGATAGGATAGCACATGCATTCAAAATACCATGGTAAGACTTATAGGATATTGGTAAGTGGTTGACAAAAAGAGAGCTCGCTCAACCAACAGTGATCAAATACTATTGTGAAAAGGGATATTGCCTCATACCTAACATCTAAGCACCTCTATCTGTCGCTCGTGTCCCAACCATATCTAACCAAGACTTCTGCACATGCTATAGTATCAAGCAAGTTCCATATGAGACTTTAGAACCAATTATGCATCTCAACACATCATAGGTAAGCATAAATATGTTCAGGCATATTGAAACATACTCTTAAATAACTAGTAACTCTACATGACAAACATAGTTTAGATATCAACAATTAACAGTAAACATGATACCTGCTCAAAATAAAACATGGCATAGCAAATCCATGCTAAACAATCACATCATTATGCTACATCATTTAACCATTGCAACTTAACCATATACTATCCACAAAATCTCGAGCTAAAGGTAAGGATCTTTTACCTGTTTGTGTCTATGGCCTTACTAATGTTAAATTCGAAAAGATTGTACATTATAAATATAAATATATATAACATACCACATCTATGATGATGGTGCTATTGTTCATTATGATATCTCGCACGTATTGCATCACGTGATATCTATATTTCACTGTACCTGATTGTAATGCACATTACGAAAATAAAGAGAAAACTAACTTAACAATTAAGAGAAAGGTAACTAAACCAATACTCAATTTCTCACTAAGGAAAAAAAATTAGAATAAAATTATACTTGCCTTAATAGATTTCCTTAATGTATTTTTTCTAACAACTTTTATTTTCTTCTAAACTCGAAATATTGCAAATTCCCTTCATATCTATATATATATATATATATATATATAGTGACATATCAAAAAGCAAAAAGTAACATATTCAATATGAATACTTAACATAGTCAAAGTCAAACCATAATTTACTTGCTTATTATAAACCAAATGTCATTTTTTGAACTTGTACGTAGTGAATCTAAGTGATAAACATTATCTTCGAACGAGTTCATAATGAGCGGTGACCAATGACCACTAATTAAAAATGAACAAGTAATTATGAAACTAAAAGTTATTATTATTAAAATTTTAAATGAATAAAGTTTTACTCACCTAGGATTACATGGAGCAATAACCAATTGATCTTTTATTGCAGGTGTCGGTCTTGAACAAAGATTATGTGCTCTAATTTCTTGTGTGTATTGACCATTAGCTATTGAAGATGGATCAACGAAAATATACTTATCATCTTGCTCTAAATCAACACAATATGAGTACAAATACATGTAAAGATTTATGTCAAGGTTAGTTTCATGAAAAATTTATTACAATTTAATACGATAAACTAAAGAAAGAACAAGTTACTTACATAATACAAGCCCCCATCGATAATTTTTTCAATTCCTTCATATTGCAAAAGTCAATAATATCCTTTCTAAATACACAAACTCTTGCGACTTGTACAAACGGTCCCTTCAGGAAGTCGGATGGAAATACTATTGCCCATGTCATAACCAACTCTGTATAATGAAGGTCTGACTTCAGTTTTGATTGGTTTGTCTATTAGGTCTTTGGGTTGGATTTTGACGTTCGGAAGATTCGTACTGATTTGTTAATGAAATTAGAGGAATTCGGCAAATATAACATACTCTTATCTTATTTTCGAGGCTGTTGGATTATTGCACAAGTTATTCAAAAGATATAATTGCTAAATGATCATTACAAATCATTTAGGATGAAAGATGTAATTAGGAATAGCTTGTGACTAATCATTTCTTCTTAAGTGTCACTGATTGCTCTATTGAACAAGTTGCTTATGATTCAACCGTGAACTAATATCCTCTTAGGCCAATGAGAGGCAGGTACCATTTATTTAAGTCCTATATCTTGGGAATAGAGGATAGAATTATCCATTTAACGTTCTGAAGGTGTCAGAATATCAAAAAATTTAACAATAATTAAACTATTTAATTTTTTAGACTAATCCAATTAATCTACATGCTTAACCTTAGGTGATTGGGTACTCAAAAAAAAAAAAAAAAACCCTAGGTGATTGACATGTTGTTTATATCAATTTACATTGACTAACACCTCTTATATTATCTAGCGGGTCTTTATGTTCAGTAGCATCGATCTATTCTAGTAGACTATCTCGAACGATCTACTCCACTTTATCAGGCTATGATTTCTGTGCTACTACTAAGTGCTTGGTTGGTAGCATTTTAGAGAATGAACCTTGGAACTATATCAGATGTCTGACTATCGAGAAGGAAATGTGATCTCAACTTTCAGAGGGGTTTCTCTCTTTGAAAAAAGTTACTCTGATATGAGAATGAAGACCTTCCATGCCTTCTATTTATAGAAGAGCAATGAATGTTTAATTAAAAAATACAATATTTTTTTATATTCAACATTAAAAAATATTGGGATCAAATCAAAGATTTTCCCTTTCTCATTTAAATACCAATTTAGAAAATTTCATCCCTTCATTAAAGGGACACAAATTTTCTTTCCCAAATAAACGGGAGAAATTTCAAAATTTACAATATATTGTTTTATTTATTTTTAGTTGATATTTATCCAATAAATCTCAATCTCATAATTTATCCAATATATTATAAATAAATAAATGTTAAATTAATATATCCAATATATTAATTCTCTTTTTTAATATTATGCAATAATTATTATCCCAATTAATATGTTCAACCTATTAATTAATATTTTCTCCATTTAATAATTATCCAATAATTATTAAACCAATTAATATCTCTAGCATATTAATTACTCGGATTTCTTAATTAAATAAATATCCAATATTTACTTATAATTAATTTATCAAATAAATTAATTTCTACTCATTAATATTTATCCAATAAATATTAATTCAATATATCCAATATATTGTGAAATTAAGTTTGACCATTAAACTTCAAGCTCTTATTAATTATGTCCAACATAATTTATTTGTGAATTTCAACTCTTCAAATTTACTTGCTAATAAAACAACGTACCATCAAATATGAGCTAGCCTGGGGACTAGTAGATTTGTTGAAAGCTACAACGACTCGGACTACTAAAGACCTCTACTAAACTCTTTCACAAAATAGAATAAGTTAACGTCCATGGATACAATCAATTATCTACCATCTGATCCTTTACGAGCTTGTTTGTATTCTAAAGCTGAGAAAAAAGACTCGTATTGTTAAGGGTTGTGCTCTAAAGACCTGGTAGTTTGTATATTAGAACAAACATTTAATGTTAGAAATTTAATGCCATATTTAAGTTATTAATAAAGGTTATAATTTTCTTATATTGCGCATTTAATATTCCAGCGTCATTCAGCCTTATCGCTTTAATTGGATTAATAACGATATGCCCATGGTTATTTTATATGTACGCTTGAACAAGTATGTGATAAGTGGATATAGTTCAAAGTCAATAAGCTAAAGCATCTACAATATATGGACTAAAGCAAGGGCGCCTAAGTCTTGGTGACACTACTTATACGACCCACTTTGCAAGAGTTGCAAACGACCAGATCCTAGTTGTTCATGTGGAGACATGTATAAAGAGGTGCCTATTCAAAAAGAAGTTTTTTCATAATACAAGACTAGAAGTTTTATGATCGACCTAGCAATTTCGTTATAGACTCACACGAACTACTTCGTTAAGGATGTTCATATGTCGATGTGATCCTAATTCTGAATGGGCTGCGTACTCATACTTTTGTAGGATCGAAAGGGAACACTAGAGAGGGGTTAATAGGGTTGTCCACTATTTTTTTTTTTTAATAAATAATCTACTTTGTTAAACTTAATAATCAAAACTATAGTAAGTTCTAAACTAACAAAAATTATATGTGAAATTGAAATTACAAAAAGTATAAGATAAGGAAAAGAAGACACCGAAAGTTTTAAAGTGGTTTGGAAAATTCCTACTCCACCTTGGTGATCCTCTTATCGGGTGAGAACCAAACCTACACGACCATTTTTTTTTTCTAGGTTAAAGAGATCAAACCCAAGGTGTATCCCACACCTTATTACAAATCCCAAAGAACATAAAAATAAATTTCACTCAAAGGTTTCCTCTTGTAGGGAAATATTCAAGTTGATACACAAAGTAAAAGCGTTCTCATAGAAATTGCACTATGCCGGTTAAAGAGTATGTGAGATGTAATTACCAACACTTTTTGATCGCTAGATAATATGGAGGCTTGTTGGAGATATTTGTTTTTGAGAGATTGTTGTAGAGTATTTAAATGGAGAGAATGTTAAGACATGACCATTAGATTTAGGGTTAAATGAGCGAATGAATAAGATTTAATGGAGATGAGATAAAATACGGTCATTGGATTTAAGACAAAAAGTATGGATGGTTGAGATTCATTATAGGGAGATGGAACGGATTTTGAATTAATAATAATGGAAAATAATTGGAAAATCCCGTTTTTCTTTAATTGGGCATTTTTAGCCAATCTTGTTTTGCTCATATATCCCTTGAACTCCGATTCTAATGATTCAAGATGCGTTGGAATCTTCTTTTCAATATCTACAAGATAAACTCTTTGAAACACTAAAAGAGTTAGTACAAAAATTTAAGTTTGCTATCATCAAAATATTTGGATTGATTTGAAGCCTTAAAACTAACAATCTCCCACTTTTTGATGATGACAAACCACTAAATAATCCTTTAAAATTCATCAATATTCTCCCCCTTTTGTTATCACCAAAAAGATACAAAAATATATTTTCTTCCCATATACATGTTAAACAAATTTCTCCCCCTGAATTCAACATGTTAAAATATTGTATTTTTTTTTAATCAAGAAGAATAAAATTATCATTAAATGTGAATGATACCAAGTGCAAGTCTATTTTAATTACAGAAGGTTTCTTCATTTCAAGATTTTATAAAAATATCTGCTACTTGTTTCTCGGTAGGAACGTAATTAATGATAATATTTCCATTTTGCACATATTCTCTAACAAAATGATGTCGAATATCTACATGTTTTGTCCTAGAGTGTTGAACATGATTTTTGGTTTAATTGAACTAGTGTTATCAAAGAATATATGAATTTGTTCCAAGACCAAAATCATGCAAAGCTTGTTTCATTCATAAAACTTGAGAGCAACAACTAGCAATAACAATGTATTCAGCCTCAGTAGTAGATAATGCAACAAAATTTTGCTTTTTACTATACCAAGAAACTAGTGAACTACCTAAGAAATGACAAGTTCTACTAGTACTTCTTATATCAGTTAAACTACCAGCAAAATCGACATCATAATATGAAATCAAATCTAGAGATGCATTCTTAGGATATCATAAGCCTAATTAAGATGTGCAAGTAAATATTTAAAAATTTATTTCACTGCATGCAAATGTGATTCTTTAAGGCATGATTGAAATCTAGCACACATGCATACACTAAACATTATATTAGGCCTACTTGGAGTTAAGTAAAGCAAGGATCTGATCGTACCTCTTCAAGTTTTGTAGTGGTACTTATTTAGGTCTTTGCTATTTTTGCATTGTCTAGCTTAAACCTTTTGAGTAGATCTCTTGTGTACTTCTCTTGATTTACAAAAATTCCATCTTCAAGTTGTTTGATTTGAAGTCCAAGAAAGAATTTTAGTTTTTCCATCATACTCATTTCAAACTCGTTGTGCATACACTTAGAGAATTCTTCACAAAGAGAAGGGTTAGTGGCACCAAATATAATATCATCAACATAAATTTGTACCAACAAAATACCATTTTCTTTAATTTTAATAAAAAGTGTATTGTCACTAAGTTTCATTTTAAATTATTATCAAGCAAAAATTTACTCAAACGATCATATCAAGATAGAGGAGCTTGTTTCAAACCATAAATAGCTTTATTTAACTTAGACACATAATTTGGATTATCAAAACTTTCAAAGCCAGGAGGATGTTCAACATAAACTTCATCCATTATAAAACCATTTAAAAAAATGCACTTTTTACATTCATTTGAAATATAATAAAATTCTTATGAGATGCAAATGCAACACCATACAAATAGACTCAAGCCTAGCAACAGGAGAAAAGTTTCCTCATAATCTATTCCATCTTCCTGACTATAACCTTGAGCAACTAACCTAGCTTTATTTCTAACAATATTACCAGACTCATCCATTTTATTACTAACACCCATTTAGTACCTATGACAGAATGAACACTAGGACGTGGAACTAACAACCATACATTATTTCTTTCAAATTGATTTAATTCCTCTTGCATGGCGACTAACCAAAACTCATCATACTCAACATCTTTTAAAATTTTAGGTTAAATTTGAGCTACAAATGCAATGTTATTTAATGCATTTAAAGAAGATCGAGTTATTACCCCTTGAGATACATCACCTATAATTAACTCCTTAGAATGATGTGAAGAAAATGTCCAATCATGAGGAATGGTTGCCTCTGACTCCTTCCGAGTTCCACTTGCTACTTTTTCTGAATCTTTATCATTGATGGTTAGATCTTCAAATGAATTTTTTGATTCGTCACTTACAGAAACTTTATTAAATGCAACATGTGTTTCATAAAATACAACATTCATTGAATCAAACTTTTCAAGCTTACCTTTATCTTTCAAAATGAAAAAATTGCAACCAAAAACTCTGAAATAATCAATATTTAGGGTTTTTTTTTTTTTTATTAAAAAGCTCATATAGATTTTTATAAAAAAATATGTCTTATTAAAACTCTATTCATTACATAAGATGCAATATTAATAGCTTCGACCCAAAAATATTTTGGCAAATTATATTCATTTAACATGGATGTAGCTAATTCTTGTAAAGAACGAATTTTCCTTTCTACGATGCCATTTTGTTGAGGTGTTCTTGGAGAGGAAAAATCATGAATAATACCATTTTCTTCACAAGACTTTTCAAAACAAAGCATTTTCAAATTCTCCTTCATGATTATTTCCAATTTTTGAAATCATAAAATCTTTTTCATTTTAATTCTTTTTGAATTATTGATAAAAGATGTTAGTATTTCATCCTTATGTGATAAAAATAAAACTCAAGTAAATCTTGAAAAATCATCAACTATGACAAAATCATAATGTTTTCCACTTACATTTGCAACTCTAGTAAGACCAAAAAGATCAATGTGTAATAATTGTAATGGTCTAGAAGTATAAACAATTTTCTTTGGTTTAAAAGATGACTTAGTTTGTTTATCCATTTGTCAGGCACCACAACTTTATCTTTTTCAAAGTTTTATTTTGGTAGAGCTCTAACTAGGGATTTCTTGGAAATATTTGAAATTAAATGCATGCTTGCATGTTCTAATCTTATATGCCATAGCCAAGAATCCTCATTCAAAGTAGATAAACATTTATTATCAACAATAGAAAAATCACTCAAATCAATAGCATAAACATTTCTATCGCTATTTCCAACGACTAAAATTTTTTCATCAAATGAATTTTCAATTAAGCAATTCTTATCACTAAATATTACTGTTCACATGAGATTTTACTCCAAAATAGGAGAGCGAGACACGTGTAAATTTGGAATATATATTTGTATTGATTTGAATATGTGCAATTGTGGAGTACAATCTCTAATATGTTCCTCTGATTCTTTCTCTCTCCTATGCAAAATAATTCGAGGGCTTCTTAGCTTATTCTCGAATGTAGAATTGTCTCAAAGGCTTTGCAGCTTGATCTTGAGGTTTGATCAGCCTTGGCTTGTTGATCTTTATAATGGTTGGTCACTGACTTGTTGATCTTTGGATCGGTCGTGGACTTGTTGATCTTTGGATCGGTCGTTGACTTGTTGA
>JBBMEG010008343.1:0-33975 GCA_037832605.1 Cyclanthera cordifolia | reverse complement strand
AGGTACATCAATATAAATCATAGTTAGATTTCTTCGATTATTCGTCTTATGTAATTATTATTAACACTGCCTAATCAATTTGGTCACTAGTGCCCTCATCAATTGGTATCCATAGTGTGTGGATATTATGTCCAACTTTTCATGCGGAAGATGATATCCAACACGCGCACCCCTATAAATAAACTTGTAAGTTTTTTGTTTTATTTCATTAACGTTTTTTATTTCTAAATTCTGCTACATTTTTTGTTTACTAATGTCGAAATATTGTTTTATGTTTTAGTTTAACTTCACGAAACCATACAGCCAAGAAGAAATGGATGAAGTACGAATCGAATGGGCAGACTTCATAGGTAGATATTTAATATCGAATAACAATTAGTTAAAGTGTTGGATTTTGAAGTTATAGCCGATGTACGAGTTATAACATTGTACGTATTAATTGTTTACTAAATTATAGTATATTTCTATTTTGCAAATCATTATGGGGAGACAATGTCTCTTATAATGTTGATTTTGATTAGTAATCTTGATATATATCATTTCTAGAATTTACAGGATTAGCATAAATTTTTTGGTAGTCTTAGAGTTATGTCGTTATGCTGCCGAAATTTCATTTAATTTAACTAAGGAAGAAGTTATATCATGCTTGTTGAGTTTTGAGGTGATTTCATTTTGTTGTTTGCTGAAATTTTCAAGGCATTGTTTCTTATTTGCCTTGAAATAGACAAACCACCACTTACATTTTTTTTTATTCAAGTTTTGATATTTTTAATGTCGGTCACAAATGGTGACGTATTATAATAAAGCCAAAAGTTTAAATGGAAAAGATGCCCCACATGAATATGACGTGGTGACCAATAAAAATTTGTTTTTTAAATATTAAAAGGTACTTTTTAATGTCGGTCACTTAAAACCGTCACCAAAGGTCTTTAGTGTCACACATAAAAAACCGTCACAAAAGGTCTTTAGTGTCACACATAAAAAACCGACACCAAAGGTCTTTAGTGTCGGTCAAAATTGACACCAATTAAGGGTTTTGGTGTCGGTTTTGACCGACACTATAGAGATTTGGTGTCGGTCATGATCGACACTAAAGGTGTCCAAATGGACACCTAAAGAAAATTTGGTGTCAGTCAAGACCGACACTAAAGACCTATAATGTCGGTCGTGACCGACACCAAATCTTCTTTTGGTGTCGTTTTTGGACATCTTTAGTGTCGGTCATGACCGACACCCAAAGTGACTGACACTAAAGGTCTTTACTGACACTGATATTAATGACGATCGTTTAAACGACACCAAATATCTTTAGTGTCGGGGTATGCCCGTCACTAAAAGTTCGGTTTCTACAAGTGTGAGAGTAGACTCATTTATCTATCTTATACATGTCCTGATATAGCTCATGTTGTATGGCAAGTCAATTTATGCATGCTCCGGACCCTACTCACTTTGAAGCAGTATATAGAATTTTGAAATACCTAAAAGGTACCCTTGGAAAATGTATATTGATTAAAAAACAGAATCATCTTGATGTTCAAGTTTATACAGATGCCGACTGGGCTGGTAGTACCATAGATAGAAGGTCAACTTCAGGATATTGTTCCTTTGTTGGAAAAAATTTAGTCACATGGCGCAGTAAGAAACAAAGTGTGGTGGCTAGAAGCAGTGCTGAAGCTGAATTTAGGGCTTTAGCCCGTGGCATTTTTGAAAGTATATGGATAAAGAGACTCTTGGTAGAGCTTAAATGTGCCCATTCAACACCAACACGTGCGAATTGTGATAATAAGGCAGCTATATCCATCGCTCACAATCCTGTTCTCCATGATAGGACAAAACATATTAAAGTTGACAAACATTTTATAAAAGAAAAGATCGTAGATGGAACTATTTGTATTCCCTATATACCAACCTTAGAACAAGTTGCTGACATCTATACTAAAGGACTAACTAAACGACAGTTCGATAAGATGATGGACAAGTTGGCAATGAAAGACATCTTCATACCAACTTGAAGGGGAGTGTTGGTTATATTTATTTATTTGTGATTATCTTGTAAATATTATAAGAAATAATATCTTATTATATTATTTCTTTTTTTATACTTAGGAGTGTTTCCTATTATATTTAGAAATGTTTTTCTATTTAAGTAACACAATATGTACCATTGTATTAAAGTGAGTAATAAAGAATCATTCCTTTTATTATTTTCTACAGTTTTCTTTGATGATATTCTTATATACAACCTTGACGAGGAAGCACACGAGAAACACTTGTGGGTTGTTTTCAACACTTTAAGGGAACACGCTCTGTACGCAAACAAAAAGAAATGCGTGTTTGCACAACTCAGATGCGAGTACTTGGGACACTGGGTCTCAGACACTGGAATATAAGCGAAGCTAGAGAAAATCAGATTCGTGGTTTAATGGCCAGCTCCACAGTCCCTGAAAGAATTGCGAGGGTTTTTGGGATTGACAAGGTACTACCGGAGGTTCATAGAGGGATATGGTACCGTACTGCCCCTTTGACAGAATTGCTGAAGAAAGTCGTTGTAAGGCCCCCGATTTGCCACACATATGTTAGGAAAGGAAAATCGGCCCAATCCATGAAGGACAAGGCCCAATCTGAATTAGTGTTATCTGAAAAGGAGACAATGCCTCCACCAATCCGTACGTATGTACGAAAGAGCAGGAAAGACAAGGAAAAGGTGGAATCGGGTAATATGGCAAATGGGGAAAGTGGGGAGTGATCAGTGTCGTCCCAGCCTAGCAGAGAGAAAGAGGGGATATATAACCCCTAGTGGACGTAAAGAAGGCAAGCATAATTAAGAAGAGTTTTGGGATATGAGGGTGACCGGTCCTCTCGAATTGGTCGGGTAGTGTTTTTTTTTACTATCCTATTTTTGGTTTATACTCTTAAATTCTGTAATAGAAATGAAGATATAAATCAAATCTCTCTATTTATCTTACGTGTGTGCAAATATTGGTATTGTTTTTAGACTAACTCTTGCAGGAATAGTGGATACCTGAAAAATTGGTGTCAGAGCACGTTCAATCCTAGGGAAGACGAGGAGCGTGGCGCAAAGGCAGATCGAGGAAAGAATGGATGGCAACGATCACAAAATGGAAGAGCTGAGCGAGTTTCTAAAATGCATCATCAAGAGCACTGAGAAACTCAGTGTGGAATGACAGAGAACTAGAAAATCATTAGCAAATTGGCGGAGAAGGTGACGAATAGGCAAGGGGGAGGAACGTCGATGATATTGGATGGTTCGACCCAGAAACTCAAGCAAAAGGAGGAAGAAGTTGAACTGGGAGGAAAAGAGGAGGAGGAAAGGTCACCGAAAATGTCGGAAGAAGTAATGTCCAGCGACAAAGTAAGTTTAAAAAACTTGAAATGCTGGTGTTCACGGGAGAGGCGCTTGATTAGTGGATTCTTCGAGCTGAACGATATTTCGATATACACCACCTGACGAAGCTGGAAAAGGTCACGGTGTCATTCATCAGCTTCGAACAAGATGCAGTGGACTGGTTTAGATGGACGGACAATCGTAACAAGATTACGAAGTGGGAAGAGTTGAAAAAGAGGTTGTTTGTGAGGTTTAGACCGCCACAAGAAGGCACATTATTCGCGCGTTTTCTAGCCGTTAGATAGGAAGGAACGCTGGAGGAATTACATCCACCAGTTTGAGGTACTGTCGGCACCACTACTACACCTGAAGGAGGAAGTGTTAGAGAGTGTGTTCCTAAATGGGCTGAGCGAAAAATTGAGGGCCCGTGTAACGAGTAGAAAACCCAAGGGGCTAGAGGAGATAATGGAACAAGCTCTCTTGTTAGACGAGAGGTACAAAAGGGAAGAGAAAACACCACGGTCCAATTCGAATAGAGGCCCAAGTACAAGGGGAGGCGAAACGTTTTCGGTGAGATCCATCATGATACCAGAGAAAGGAGGTCCAATCAAGAGAGAGCTTCCTGCGAGAAGGCTACCTGACGCCGAATATCGACTCAAGAGGGAGAAGGGACTCTGCTTCAAACGTGATGATAAGTATTTTGTAGGCTATAAATGCAAAAGTAAAGAGCATCACGAATTACGAGTAATGGTAGTTATGGTGGAGAGGGAAATTGAGGTAGAAGGAAGTGAAACGTTGCTCGAAGGAGAAGAGGAAGAAGTATATAACACCCTTGTGGAGTGCGTTGAATTGGAAATACGATCAATAGTGGGCTTAACGACACCTGGTACTATGAAACTCAAAGGCAGTATGGAGGGAAAGGAGGTGCTGGTGCTCATAGACTATGGAGCCACACATAACTTCATTTCTGCTAAATTAATAAGGGAACTAAGGTATAAATGCTCAGAAACGACACGATATAGGGTGGTCATGGGCACGGGCAAGGCGGTCAGAGGAGCGGGCATATGCAAAGATCTGGTATTGTCCCTGCAGGACCTTAAAATAAAGGAAGAATCCTACCTCTTGATCTCGACAATGTAGACATCATTCTTGGAATGCAGTGGCTACGAAAGGTGGGCCTTATGCAAAATAACTGGACCACATTGGTAATGACATTTGTGACCGAGGAGGGCAAAGTGACGCTAACATGGGATCTTTCTCTCACTAAGGCGGAGGTGTCTTGATCGGATGGAAGAAACAAGAAGGAGAGAACTCAGAGCAAGAGGAATCAACCAACAACCCACAGGAGAAACACGAAGTGCCTGATAGTATCAAAACCTTGTTACACAAGTATGAGGAAGTTTTCAAAAAACCAATAGGCTTACCATTGTTAAAGGAGGTAGACCATCGCATTGAGCTTAAAGGTGAGACCAGAGCTATAAGGGTGCGACCATACAAATATGCTCATGCCCAAAAAGAGGAGATGGAAACTTTAATTGAAGAGATGCTGAGAGCAGAGATAATTCGACCAAGCCACAACCCATTCTCAAGCCCGATCCTGTTAGTAAGAAAGAAGGATGGGGGCTGGAGATTTTGTGTGGATTATCGCTCCCTCAATAAAGAAACCATTCCCAACAAATTTCCTATCTCGGTCATTGAGGAATTGCTAGATGAATAATATGGATAAAAAATCTTCTCCAAACTGGATTTAAAGTCTGGGTATCATCAAATCCGTATGCACACCGGAGATATAGAGAAGACAGCCTTTCGAATGCACGAGGGTCATTACGAGTTCTTGATGTCCTTTGGGCTCACGAATGCGCCAGCTACCTTTCAGAGTTTGATGAATCAGGTTTTTCGTCCATTCTTACATCGATTTGTTTTAGTTTTTTTGACGATATTCTTGTCTATAGCCCAGACAAGGAGTCGCACGAAAAACATTTTTGGATGGTCTTTAACACACAGAAAGATCATGAATTATATGCCAACCGAAAGAAATGTGTCTTTGCGCAACGCAAATGCGAGTACCTAGGACATTGGGTCTCGAGAGCTGGCGTGGAGGCAGACCTAAAGAAGATTCATGCTATGGTGTAATGGCCCACCCCAAAAACACTGAAGGAATTGAGGGGCTTCTTAGGTTTAACAGGATATTACAGAAGGTTTGTGGAAGGATATGGAGTAACAGCGGCGCCCTTGACGGAACTATTGAAGAAAGACACGTTTGCGTGGAGCGAGAACGCAGACCAAGCTTTTGAAAGACTAAAGAATGCCATGATCACACTACCGGTACTCACTCTCCCGGACTTCTCAACAACATTCATAGTTAAGACGGACGCGTTAGGACAAGGGTTGGGCGTAGTGCTAACACAACATCAAAGACCCATTGCTTATTTCAGCCAACGGTTGTCTGAGGCATCGAAGTCAAAATCCATTTACGAAAGAGAACTCATGGCAATAGTCCTAGCGGTACAACATTGGAGACACTATCTGTTTGGGAGAAAATTCGTCATCAAAACTGATCAACGTGCACTTAAATATTTGACAAATCAAACAGAAATTCAGCCAGAATACTAGAAATGAGTGACCAAGCTGCTAGGCTACGACTTTGAGATTGAATACAACCCCGGGCTGGAAAATAAAGCCGTGGACGCATTATCCAGAGTCATTCTAGAACCTGAATTACTGTTGTTATCGACCCCATCATTGATTGACATGGACCAAGTGATGGAGGAGGTGTTGGCGGATGAGCAGCTAACCAAGATTGTGGAGGCTCTACAACAAGATCCGGACAGTGTTCCAAGATACTTCCTGGAACAAGGTAGGCTTTTATATAAGGAATGAATAGTATTATCTGCAAACTCTAATATTATTCCTATGATTTTACATACTTATCATGACTCGATGCTCGGCGGACACTCTGGATTCCTGAGGACGTATAAATGATTAACAGGGGAGCTGTATTGGCAAGGGATGAAACGGGAAGTTAAAGATTATGTTGCGGCGTGCCAAATATGCCAACGAAGTAAAACGGAGGCATTGGTGCCGACATGCTTGTTACAACCCATGGCGCTTCCAGACAGAATATGAGAAGATATATCGATGGATTTTGTGGAGGGACTTCCGCGCTCTCAAGGTAAAAATGTTATTCTAGTGGTAGTAGATCATTTGAGTAAGTATGCACATTTTATCCTGTTAAACCATCGGTATACGTTCAAGGAAGTAGCAGCTATCTTCATACAAGAAGTCGTGCATTTACATGGGTTTCCGCAATCAATCGTGTCTGGCCGTGACAAGGTGTTCATTAGCCATTTCAGGAACAAGTTGTTTGGGAGTCAGGGCACCCAGCTGCACAAAAGCACCTCGTTCCACCCCCAAACGGATGGACAAACCGAACGGGTAAATAGCTGCTTGGAGGTGTACTTGAGATGTTTCTGCATCGAGAAACCAAAGAATTGGGTTAGATGGATTCCATGGGCAGAGTTTTGGTATAATACTACGTATCACGCCTTTATTAGTGCTACTCCTTTCCATATTGTATATGGCCGACCGCCGCCACCAATAGTATCTTATGCGAAACACAAGGTGAACAATAATGCGATGGAACAAGAAGTCATTGAAATGGATTTAGCTCTCGCAACATTAAAGGAGAGGCTTCACTTGGCACAAGAGTGAACAAAAAAATTTGCTGATAGACAAAGGCGGGAAGTCACATTCGAAGAGGGGGATATGGTGTTTTTGAAAATACGACCGTATCGACAGAGGTTGTTGGCTAAGCAACGTTGTGAAAAGCTAGCTCCAAAGTTTTTTGGGCCTTACAAAATTATTGAATGTATAGGGAAGATGGCCTATAAACTTGAACTACCTGCAGAAACCACCATCCACAATAGTTTTCACGTGTCACAACTGAAGCGATATGTCGGCTCCAAATACGAGGTCCAACAGGACCATACCATATTATGAGAAGACTTGGAATTGAGGGCCGAACCAGAAGAAGTGTTGGGGCTACGTCGAAATGCGGAACATATGGATGAATGGCTCGTTAAATGGAAGAATCAACCAGCGTGCGAGGCAACATGGGAGGAACAGGAGTATATGAACAAAAAATTTCCCGATTTTCACCTTAAGGACAAGGTGTATCTGACCCCCGCGGGTAATGTAAGGCCCCCGATTTGGCACACATATGTTAGGAAAGGAAAATCGGCCCAATCCATGAAGGACAAGGGCTAATCTGCATTAGAGTTATCTGAAAAGGAGACAATGCCTCCACCAATCCGTACTTATGTATGAAGAAGCAGGAAAGGCAAGGAAAAGGTGGAATCAGGTAATATGACAGACGGGGAAAGTGGGGAGTGATTTGTATGGTCCCAGCCTAGTAGAGAGAGAGGATATATAACCCCTAGTGGACGTAAAGAAGGAAAGTAGAATTAAGAAGAGTTTTGGGATAGGAAGGTGATCGGTCCTCTCGAATTGGCCGGGTAGTGTTTGTTTTGACTATCCAATTTTTGGTTTATACTCTTGAATTCTGTAATAGAAATGAAGATATAAATAAATCTCTTTGTTTCTCTTACGTGTGTGCAAATATTGGTATTATTTTTACACTAACTCTTGCAGAAATAGTGGATATCTGACAGACGCATTCACGTGGAACGATGACACCAACCAAGCATTTGAAAAACTAAAGCCGGTAATGGCCACACTACCCGTTCTTGCCTTTCCTGGTTTTTCAACGACCTTTACAATCGAGACAGACGCATCAGGATTTGGGTTAGGGGCAGTTCTAACACAGCAGAAGAGGCGAATAGCCTACTTTAGCCAAAAACTGTCGGCAGCCTCCAAGGCCAAATCCATTTATGAACGAGAGCTAATGGCAATCGTTCTGGCAGTGCAACGGTACAGGCATTACTTGTTGGGGAGAAAATTCATCATTCGAATGGATAAACGAGCACTGAGATATCTAAAGAACCAGACAGAAATCCAACCTGAATATCAACATTGGGTAACTAAACTTCTGGGGTATGACCTCGAGATAGAGTACTATCCAAGGCTAGAAAACAAGGCAACATATGCCTTATCAAGAGTGATCATCAACCTAGAGCTAAGGATGTTGTCCGTAACTGCACTAGTCGATAATGACAAAGTAATGGAAGAGGTGCGAAATAATGATCAATTGGTCAAGATCATAGAAGCATTGAAGGAGGATCCAGATAGTGTTCCCAAATACACCATGAAACAGAGGAGATTGCTTTATAAAGGGAGAATGGTCCTGTCAACAAACTCAACTCTAATTCCCATTATATTACATACATATCATGATTCAGTGTTGGGAGCGCATTTATGATTCCTCAGGACGTACAAGCGTTTGATAGGGGAATTATTCTGGAAAGGGATGAAACGGGAAGTAAAGGACTATGTGGCAGCTTGTCAAGTTTGCCAACAGAACAAGACCAAAGCAGTACTACCTGCTGGACTTTTACAACCCTTAGCAGCTCCTGACCACATCTGAGAGGACATTTCCATGAATGTTTTCGAAGGTTTACCAAGATCGGGTGGGAAGAATGTGATACTAGTTGTAGTCGACAGATTTAGTAAGTATGCACACTTCATTACAGTAAGCTACCCCTATACAACCAAAAATATTGCAGCATTACTTATACAGGAGATAGTTCGTTTGCACGGGTTTCCTAGATCAATTGTCTCTGATAGAGACAAGATACTCCTTAGCCACTTTTGGAATGAGCTGTTCAGAAGCCAAGGAACTCAACTAAGGAAGAGCACAACATTCCATCCCCAAACAGACGGGAAAACTGAAAGAGTAAACAACTGTCTCTAAGTATACCTGAGATGCTTTTGTAATGAGAAGCCGAAATAGTGGAGTAAATAGACTCCGTGGGCTGAATTTTGGTATAATACCAATTATCACGCCTCCATAAATTCTACTCCTTTCCAAATAGTTTATGGACGTCCCGCGCCTCTAGTAGTGTCATATGGTGAACATAATATCAACCATGATATAGTGGAACAACAGTTGATTGCATGAGACTTAGCCTTGGCGACCCTCAAGGAAAGGCTACAATTGGCCCAAGAACGAATGAAGAAGTATGCGGACCAACAACGAAGAGAAGTATCCTATATTGAAGGGGACATGGTGTTCTTGAAAATAAGGCCATACCGACAACGATCTTTAGCAAAGAAACGCTGTGAGAAGTTGACACCCAAATTCTTTGGACCTTACCTAATCATGGAGCACGTTGGAAAGGTAGCATACAAGTTATGTTTACCCCCCGAGGCTACAATCCACAATGTCTTTCATGTATCGTAATTGAAAAAGTGCATTGGCTCCAAGTACCGTGTGGAATCCGACCCCGCACTGCTCTCTGAAGATTTAGAATGGGTGGCCGAGCCGGATGAAGTTTTGGGAATCAGAAGAAATGAGGAACATCAAGAGGAGTGGTTAGTAAAGTGGAAGAACCAGAACACAGAAGAGGCGACGTGGGAGAATGTCGAATATATGAACAAACAGTTTCCATAATTCCACCTTGAGGACAAGGTGTATCTGACCCCTCCGGGTACTGTGAAGCCCCCAACATGGAAAATATATATGAGAAAAGGGAAATCAGCCCAAGTCAGTGCAAGCAAGGCCCAAAATGAGATGATAGTGGTGGAAAAGGAATCAATGTCACCACCAATTCATACATATGTACGGAGGGGCAAGAGGGGCAAAAGCAAAGAAGGGTCGTGGAGCGATGGAGCAGGGGGAGTGGGGAATGATCAATGGTCCCTAGTCTAGGAGAGAGAACGAGTATATAAGCTCCAAGAGTTAGCTAAAACAGTGAGCAAAATTCTTAGAACTTTGAGGAAGAAAAGTGATCAGCCCTCTCGAATGGCCGGGTGGTTTCTTTTGTCTCTTTTCTCTATTTTTGTTATGTTGCTCTTCTAAGGTTCTGTAACGATTATTACCTACTAAATAAAGTCTCTCTATATTATCATTCCTGGTGTTTTGTTCCCTGTGTGTGTGGGGTGTGAGTTCTTTCTTCGCATGCTTAATTGGATACCTGACACATTCTCATTCTCTTCTCTAAACACCCTGCCTAAGAGTTTGTAACTTGAAGGTGATTAATTAAGATATATACCTTCTCTTTGTTCTTTAGTTTGCTTCTTCAGTTTAAGAATGGTATTGTATATCTCATCTTTTTGCAATCATATCTTTTAAGCGTTTCTCTAGAGAACTTATACTATTTTCAACCTTCCTAATTTGGTCTTTCCTTTCGCCTGCTTTCTTCTCCACTCAACCAAACTGTTATTGAGTGCTTGCAACTTTTGATAGGCAAAAAAAAAAAAAAAAAAAAAAATCACAACTTTAAATCACAAGTTTAAGAGTTAAATAAAATTCCTGCATTTTCAATTTGGCTCTTACTGCTGCTTTAATAGCTTTCTCTGAGATCAAATTGAATTTGAGTATCTCATAGCTTTGTTTTAAGTTTCACATTGTTGCTTGTTTGAATCATTTTTATAAGATTCATTGGACAAGTTTAGTATGGATTTTATAGTATGGACAAGTTCAGTATGGTTAATTTTATATTGAAATTTTATACTGAAATTCATCTTTTTTGTCGTGCTAAGAGAGCTCATTAGTTTTGAATGGTCAAGATATTTAATTAGTTGTTATAACCATATGGTTGTTATATTATGGTTTTTATATTTGTTTATTAATATATTCACAGATGTGTATAAATGTACAGTCTGCCATTTGACATCATATGTAGAAAATACTTCTTTCTTGGTCAACTTCTCTTTCTTCTCTATCACTTTCATTTTTCATACTTGCAGGAATGTAATTGAACACCCACAATGAAATCTAATTCAGAAGCTTTGCAAAGTAAGGTTATTAACGACTAACGAAGGCGAATTACGGGAACTGGAGCATTCAAATGAAAGCTCTTCTCGGTTCTCAAGATGCATGAGAGGTAGTTGAAGAAGGTTTCGAAGAACCAAGAGATATCACGGGTTACGACAACTCAAAAAAGGCATTGAAAGAGATGCGATTAAAGGATAAGGCTGCACTATACATGTTGTTCTGAGTCATTGACGAGTCCGGCTTTGACAAGATTACAAGTACAACTACTTCAAAAGAAGCATGGGACATTTTAGGAAAAGTGTTCAAATGAGGCAATCGAGTCAAGCAAGTGCATCTCCGAACTCTTCGTGGCGAGTTGGAGAGCATGAAGATGAAGAAGTCGGAAAGTGTATCCAACTACATCACGTGTGTACAGACTATGGTGAACCAACTTAATTGAAATGGAGATACATTAACCGATATGCGAGTTATGGAGAAGAATTTTTAGATCATTAACCAATAATTTTGACAATGTTGTGTGCGCGATAGAAAAGTCAAAGGACCTTACGACGCTCACGGTCGACGAGATCGACGGTTCTCTCGAGGCACGCAAGCAACGTAAGAAGAAAAAGAGGGAAGAAACACTCAAACAAGCACTTTAAACTAAGATGTTAATCAAAGACGAAAATGTACTCTATTCTGAAATTTTTTATGGTAGAAGCGTGGTCTTGGAAGACGTGGAAATAGTCGTTGTGGAAAAAGTAGCAGTCACGAAGTACTATAAGGAGAAGGGACATCGAGCCAACAAAATTAATGTGGAAGAGGATGCGATCGATCGAATTATTCCAACATCGTGTGTTACAAATGTCACAAATATGGTCACAATGCGAATTATTGCGACTCTAAAAAATGTTATAATGTGGTAAAGTGGGACATTTTGCAAAAGATTGTCGAGTCGATAAAAAGGTGGAAGAAACATCCAACCTAGCCATGAAAGACGAAATGAATGAAGTTTTTCTCTTAATGGCTAAAAAAGAAGTCAACATCAATAATGACACTCTATGGTACCTGTTGTAAGCCAAAAATATCTCGAAATACTCGGAAGAGTTTAGGATCCACTCGGAGGACAAACAACCCAACGTCGACCCCCGGGGTCAGCCAAATGGAGGCCTCGACCCCGAGGAGGTCGGCCAAGTCCATGTCGACCCGCGGGGGTTGGTCAAGTCCATGCCGACCACCGGGGGTCAACCAAGCCAATTGCCAACCCCAGAGGGTCGACCACGCATTTCGTAGACCCCCAGGGGTCAGCCACGCCTATTTCTGGCCCCCCGGGGGTCGGCCCTTGCAGCCTTACCCCTCTCGGGTCTGGCAAAGGAAGGCGAACATCCCTTAGGGGAAAGCTGTGGAGGTCAGGACTCTCAGAAGAGTCGATCGAGTCCAAGTAACGTATGAAGGTGCAGCACCCCGTGGCGTCCCCCGTTACAACGAGTAGGTCAGCCCGAGTGGGTTGGCCGTGGAGGTCAGGACTGTCTGAAGAGTCAATCGAGTCCAAGTAACGTATGGAGGCGTTGAACCCAGTGGCGTCCCCAGTTACAACGAGTAGGTCAACTCGAGTGGGTTGGCCGTGGAGGTCAGGACTCTCCGAAGAGCCGACCGAGTGCAAGTAACTCCCGAGTCAAGACCGTTACACCTCCAAAGGGTAACGGTCAGGAGTTACACCACTATTCATACCCGGTTTAATGACAAACGTTTCTAACAGTCGACCATTATGCCGCCCATAAGTGAGCTGCAACTGGTTACGAGACCGACTGCTATAAGAGTCACTTCATTCTCCATTCGAAGGGACAGATCCTAAGCTAATCGAGCTAAGTATTCTTATGTCATTCTAAGTTCTAGATTAACCTCCTAAAATCCCTTACTGACTTAGGCATCGGAGGCCCTGTGGCTCACACCACATCGGCGTGTCCTAATTTTTGCTATTTTACAGGCCTTTTCGTCCTTAGTTAAATAAATCTTACTAAGGATATCCGTTGACCATTTTTCGGCATCAACAGTTGGCACCGTCTATGGGGACGAGAGAGTGTTCTACCTAAAACGCTAAAATACAAACACATTTTTCTGCAAAAATGTCGAACCTTGAGAACGGCCACCACCACAATGTCAATGAAGAATCGCACATCAAGAACGCTCCAACGAGGACTGCCCCTAGAGGACATGACGTTGTTCATGTTGAAAACCACCCGGATCTTGAGGGTGCGGTAACCAGGCAAGAACCGGAGCGTGCAAATCCAAAATTTACGGCTTAGGAGGTACAAGTGCAAGGAATGACAGAGAGTTTCAGTCGCCTGGTGAAGTTGCTTCGGCAACCTCCTCCATCTCAGACAGCCGATGCTGAGAACCAGCGTGCGCCGCAGGAGGCGGTGCGGCGATAGCCGACCAAGAAAAAGGCTGCGGCAGAGAAGTTAGCTTTGTTGGTTCGGGACCCTGCCAAAGGGAAAGCCCCAGTCACGGAGGCGCAGAAAAAGGCTAACTCCCGACACTAAAGACCGGTCGAACGACTTCGACTTAGCAGTAATGATCGGAGGAAGGAGCATTCGATTCACTAGAGGATCAGATCTAAAACAGTAGAATCTTCCCAAATGCAATTAGTCCGAAGTAGCCAGTCAAGGAGACCACGAGAGGGTCATCCACCCCACATTCCTCGAAAACTCTAAGTGCTTGAACGGCGGGATTAGACTTGGGAGTAGATCTTCGGGATATGCTCAACTAACGCTGAAGAGAGGCGGGGTGCGATGGAACCGAAGATCAACCTTGGCTGGCCCAGATTCGTCTCCTCCAAGATTAGTTAGGGAGCATGAAGAAGGCGCAAGACCAAGACGGGCTGGACCTGGACAGTTTGGTCGACCAGGTCAACCCTTCCTTCACCTATGAAATCATGGAGGAGTTCATCCTGGCAAACTTCAAGCTCCCTACAATCAAGGAGTATGATGGATCTACGAATCTTGTAGAGCACCTAGATTTATATCGGGCATGAATGGAACTTTGTGGAGTTCGGAAGGCGATGAAGTGTAGAGCATTTTTGCTCATGCTCACGGGACCAGCTCGAAGATGGTTTGGGCAGCTCAAGCGCAAGTCCATCGCCTCATTCAGAGAGCTAGCCAGAGCCATCGTCTCCAAATTCCTTGGAGGGCGAGATCTGAAGAAACTGGTTACCCATCTACTAACCGTAAAGCAAAGGAGTCATGAGACTCTTCGAGAGTACATTACCCGCTTCAATAACGAGGCACTCCAAGTTGAAGGGTACATCGACAGCACGGCTCTCGTAGCAGCCGTGGCAGGACTCAGGAATGAAAAAGGCTTCACTCACTTACGCCAACGCACTGACCAGAGCGCAAAAGTACATGAGCGCAAGGGAGCTAGTAAACTCCCGAAGAAGCACAGAAGGAAGGCACTCCATTATGGAGCGTGAAAATTCAGTCAGCCGCCGCGAGGCTGACTACAAAGAGTCGCAAAAGCGAAAAGCGGAAGAGCCGCTAGTGAAAAAAGAGAAAACTGAATGAAGAGGGGTACCCCTTAGCCGGTTCTAGAAGTACACTCCCACAACGGTTCCTGTAGAGCATATCTTGATGGAGATTCAAGATATCAAGGAGTTGAAAGGGCCAAGCTGGATTAAGGGAGGGTCCAACAAAAGATATAATGGCAAGTACTGCCTATTTCACAAGGACCACGGTCATACTACCTCGAACTGCTACCACCTGAAGGAGTTCATAGAGTCCCTCATCTGAAGAGGATGAAAGGACAAGTACGTGGAAGAGGCTAGAAATGTCCGAGTCCCCAAGCAAGAAAATGGGAGGCGAAAAAAGTCACCACCGCCGCCGGAGATTACAACCATCGTCGGAGGGCCGGCTGGAGGAGAGTCTAACCAAAGTCGGAAGGACAAAGTGAAGAAGTGCGCATAATAGAAGCAGTGGGCGAGCAACTTGGCTTCACTGCTGTTGAGGCTGCAGCACTACACCAGCCACACAATGACGCCTTAGTGGTGTCCCTTACCATATCCAACATCCGCGTCAGAAGGATCCTCATCGTCGGAGGCAGTTCGGCGGATGTGCTGTCGCTAAAAGCTTACGACACCATGAAGCTGGGAAGGGAAAGGCTCAAGCTAAACTCAACGCCCTTAGTCGGGTTTGGCAGGAGCACTTTGATCCCTGAAGTATCAGTCGAGCTTCTAGTAACTTGGGCGAAGGGGACAACATAGTCGTGTACTTCATCAATTTCTTGGTGGTGAACGACAACTCCGCCTACAACGCTATACTGGGGAGACCCACGATTCACGGGCCAAGGGCCATCGTGTCAACTTACCACCAGGTGATAAAGTTCCTACTCATATGGGGGTGGGGCAAGTAGGAGGAGAACAATTATCCTCGAGAAAGTGCTACCACACAGCCCTACGGGGAGTGGTAGAAGTCACTGAGATAAAGAACTATTGATAGAAGACCAGTGTCAGGTGAGGTTGTCCAAAGAACAACACCTGTAGGGGTACAAGTCAATCAAGTACCCAGGTCCCAAAGCGCAAAGGTTGATGCTTTGGCAAAGTCAAAGGCCGCCTACAAAACCAAGGCGGACAAGACCGTGCGGGTAAAGATCCTAGACAAGTCTAGCATCCCCGCCAAGCTGCTGCACGGAATTAGCAAGGCAACACCGGTCTCGCCTACAACAATAAGATCATCCATCTTTTGAGTGCTTAAACACTTGAAAAATACTTTAGTAGATTGTAATTCAAGTCGTCAATGAATAAAAGTGTTGTTTTCTCATTCTTTCCATCTTAATTTAAGTATATTGATTATATTTTCATAAAGTTAAATTCGGGGTATACAAGATAAAGAAATATAGAAAATTGTTATTCAATTCACAAAGAAAAAATTCCTGGGTTACAACCTAGAAGGAAAAGTAAAGACTTCAAGTAAAATGCTTCATGTAAAAGGGAAAGCAACGAAAAAGTCATCAAGGCCCCCTAGAGCTACGCCTATTGGAAGTTGTTCGATTGGGTCCGGCTTGGGCAGGAGCTGTCCTAGCTGGAAGAGTCTGACTTCTTTCTGGCACACCTTGGAAGATGCGGGAGTCGTAGCAAGCAACTTGGGTAGGATCACTTGGAAGTCCATACTCGAAGGCTGGCAAGGAAGGGTCGGCAAATTTTTCCGCAGTGCTGGAACAAAGAGACCAAAAAAGAGGAAGGAGGTTGTCATAACTAACTTCCTCTTGAATTCGATCCAGTGCCCAGCCGATGAAGCCTCACCGGCGTTGTTCTCCAAAATTACAAAGGTTGGAGAGCCTTTCACAAGGTTAGCCAGATAGGCAACATTCTTCAGTTTCCCTTCAATAGAAGCCAACTTTGGTTAAAGGCGAGCAATAGTGGACAAGTCCTCTTGGCACGCGCGGGCAGCAAGACTTCAGGCCGCTTTGGCACAAGTTCGATAGTCGACTAAGGCAGCCTCAGTGACTCACTGAGCTTCCTAAGCTTGTCAATACTAGTAGACAAAGAAGAGCGGGCGTGACTCAAGTCTTCTAAAAAGGTGACGAGAAGTTGAGGCGAAATGCATGAACGCCTGCAAAAAACCAAGGTAACAAGTTAGCATGCGTACTCAAGTCAATATATAGCAGTAAAAAGTGGGGTCGTCATACCTCTTGCATCAGACGAGTCCCTTCTTTCAAAACTTGGGAGGCGTCTCCTAGGGGAAAGGGAGCCGAAGAAAACTCCACTTCATTCCACAAGTTGGAAGCCAAAGTCATTTCCTCCTGCGAGTCCAAAGTAGGACGGTATGGTCCTGAAAAAAGGTACAAGTCGAATCCAGGAGGAAAGCTGTGTATGGGCTTCTGAGGCCTGCATGAGCTGGTCCGAGCCTAAGCAGGGACATGGTCAAATCCGAGGCTAGGTCCGTCAAACTCTGGGTCCGACCCAACATCCAAGTCCTCTAGGACATCAGGAAAAGGAAAATCTTCATCGTCACCAGGTGGAAGGGAGCAGCCCTTCGAAGTAAGGTCCATCGTGTCGTCGGTAGGAGGCCTAGCAAGGTGGCAAGACGTCTAGCGCGTCACTACATTAAAAGTGCCTTAGCGGAGGCTCGTATTCCATGGCGGCTGAACACGGTAAAAGGCATTAAGCTACATTTCCAATATTTAAAGCATGCTAATTTTAAGAAAAAAGTAAGCAGCATACCTGGAGCGGATCCCTCCTGTGGGACGGGCGAGTCCAAATCAGATTTGACTGGCACGGCTGAATCTAGAAGGAGGTTGTAAAGCGCTAACGAGTCTGTGGTCAAATATTGCGCGTTGCGAGTGAGCTCCTCTGGGTAGGTAATAACGACCTCGTAGAACTTCATTACCCGAGAACGAGGACTTAGTTTCATGTGCACTGGAAACAACACAAAAACGTAAGTACAATGCCAAAAGATAGAGGAGCTAAGGCGAAAGAAAGTATACCATATGTTCCAAAGGCAGTTGGGATTGCCAAGGAGGCTCCAGCACCTGGCGCTGTTCAAGATCCTGCAGCGAAGAACCAACGTTCTTTCCACCCCTTCTGAAAATTGGGGCACGCCACCAAAGGAGAAAGTTTGCTTCTGGGAGTAAGGTAGCAGCCCACTATGATGTCGGGATGCTGACATAAGTGATAAAGTGAAAGAAGGTCTCTGGCGCTGAAGGGACCCTTGAAGACAGTTTATACCCAAAGGTTGAATGCCGAAGAAGACGTTCCAAGCATTGAGAGACAGCTGCGCTGGAGCCAACCCGACCATACTTAAGAACTGTTGAAGAGAAGGTATGAGGGGAAGCCAAACTTTTCTGTCGAACATGGTGGTGTAAAGGGCCACCTCGCCTAGAGGAGGATGGGCGTATGTCTCCCAAGCCAGCAGAAGTCGAAGGGTGATCTCGGCCGGAATAAAGTACTGGGTCCTAAGGTGATCTAGGTCTTTTTGAGTTAAAACGGGTGCGACCATCTGAGATCCCGATCCTACTGTCAGGGCTTTCTGTAGAGTCCTCTTAAGAGGGGAGGTAGCCTGAAGGTGAAGGGATTCGGTCTCGTAATTAAATGAAGGGTCCATGGCAGCCAAAGTAACGAGTAATCTGCAAATAACAAAGTTAGGAAAAAGGCAAGTCTCTGACAAAGAAAGCCCAAGTACCCTATGAAATTCAAAAAAACGACTAAACAGACGAGACTTTTACTAAAAGTACCAAGTAGCCTAAAAGTTTCAAAAAAAGGTTAAAAGGCATGACTTTTATAAAAAGTGCCTAGGTAACCTATCACTTTCAAAAAACGGTTAGGCGGGCAAGACTTTGGTAAAAGTGCCTAAGTAGCCGAAAAATTTCGAAAGGAAGTTAAACGGGCAAGACTTTTATAAAGAGTGTCTAAGTAGTCTAAAAATTCGAAAAAGTACTCTAACGGGCAAGTCTTTGAAAAAAGAGCCTAAACAATCCAAAAAATTCGGACATACATGCATGAAAAGAAAAATATCGGAAAAAACACCTACGTAAGGGTGGAATTTTCGAAAATACGCCTAGTCGCTAGCATAAAGTCGGATAAAGGAGGGTACATACCAAAAGGACGAGGTATGGCGGACGCTTTTCAAAAATCCAAAACGAACAGCAAGTCTCCTCCCTCACTTTGAAAAAATCAAAAATTTTAGCTTAGTGAGAGACAGTTTTCGGCCAAAGTAGAGTAAAAAAGAAGGGTGTAGTTTTGGAAAGATGTTTTAATGGCAAAGTTAAGTTATGAAAGATCTGTAAGGATAAATATTTTCCTAAAAAGAGAAGGTGATTTTTCTTTGAATAAAATTGTTATCTTGGAAAAGAAATTCTTAGAAATAAGAATATGGTCATTTTAATATAATTATTCTTGGAATGAATATTTTCCATAACCTTAAAACTTTTAATTTTTGGATATGATTTACGAAAAGATATTGTTAAATAGAATATTGCCTAAGTAAGTTTCAAGAAAGATACTTCCACAAAGTACAAGAAGATAATTCCTTAACATCCCGAAACTTGGGAAAACGCAATTGGCTAAACTACTCTTCAAAATTCGATGATTCTAAGAGCTCGGAAATGAAGAGTGGGGGTAATATTGTAAGCCGAAAATATCCTGAAAGACTCGGAAGAGGTTGGGACCCACTCGGAGGACAAACAAACCAACGCCGACCCCCCGGGGTCGGCCAAGCCGATTGCCCACCCCCCATGGGTCGGCCACGTCAATTGTCGACCCCCCGGGGGTCAACCCTTGTAGCCTCACCCCTCCCGGGTCTGGCAAAAGAAGGCGAACACCCCTTAGAGGGAAAGCCGTGGAGGTCAGAACTCTTCGAAGAGTCGACCGAGTCCAAGTAATGTATGGGGGCGGTGCACCCCGTGGCGTCCCCGGTTAAAACGAGTAGGTCAGCCAGAGATGGATTGGCTGATGAGGTTAGGACTCTCCGAAGAGTCGATCGAGGCCAAGTAACGTATGAAGGCGCTACACCCCATGGCGTCCCCCGTTACAACGAGTAGGTCAACCCAGTGGGTTTGCCTTGGAGGTCTGGACTCTCCGTAGAGTCGACAGAGTCCAAGTAACGTATGGAGGCGCTGCACCCCGTGGCATCCCCCATTAAACGAGTAGGTCAACCCGAGTGGGTTGGCTGTGGAGGTCAGGACTCTCCGAAGAATCGACCGAGTCCAAGTAACTCCCGAGTCAAGACCGTTACACCTCCAAAGGGTAACAGTCAGGAGTTAGGTCGGTATTTATACCCGGCTTAACAACGGACGTTTCTAACGATCGACCACTATGCCGCCCATAAGTGAGCTGCAGCTGTTACGAGACCGACTATCAGAGTCACTTCATTCTCCATTCGAAGGGACGGATCCTAAGAAAATCGAGCTAAGTATTCTTATGTCATTCTAAGTTCTAGATTATCCTCCTAAAATCCCTTACTGACTTAGGCATCGGAGGCCATGTGGCTCACACCACACTGGTGTGTCCTAATTTTTACTTTTTTGCAGGCGTTTTCATCCTCAGTTAAACAAATCTTACTGTGGATATCCGTTGACCATTTTTTGGCATCGACAGTACCTCGACTCGGGGGCAAGCAACCGTATGTGAAGTCACGAGTACCTATTCAAAGAGATGGAACAGATTGAAATTGCCATGTGTCATTTAGAGATGCATCAAAGATGGAAGTCAAAGGTCAAGGTACAGTTTATTACTTGCAAAAGGATGACTTAATATGATCAATCCAAGATGTATATAACGTGTCAGACCTCAAGACCAATATTTTGAGTTTGGGGCCACTTACAGAGAAGAGTTACTAAATATTTTGAAAATACTGGCTACTTCATTAAAGGACAAGCAAGGACGTTTGGTTTCTTCAATCGAGATGGAAAGAAATCGAATGTACAAACTGAATCTGAGAAGCATACAACAAATTTTTTTGCAAGTCGACATAGAAGACAAGCATCGCTGTGACGTCTCCATTTTGGTCACTTACATCATGGTGGCCTAAGAGGGTTAGCGAAGAAGAATATGGTGCACAGGCTACCTAATATGAATTACGAGGGAAAATTTTGTGAAAAATGTCAATTTAACAAGCATGTGAGAACCTCGTTTTAAAAGAAGGCAAAATATTGGGCTAAGCAATCTCTTGAGTTTATTCATATCAATATATGTGGACGATTTACCCCTGAATCCTTCAGCGGTAAAAGGTATTTCATTTCCTTTTTCGATGATTTCTCACGAAAAACTTAGGTTTATTTTTTGAAAGAAAAATCTGAGGCATTTGAGGCGATCAAAAAGTTCAAAGTGAAGGTGGAGAATGCAATTGATAGATGTCAAATTTGTATGATCCGATAGAGGTGGCGAGTATATTTTGACAACTTTCATAGAGTATTGCGAGGAACAAGGGTTAAGGCTATTTCTAACTGCACTGTACACTCCTCAACAAATGGTGTAACTGAGAGAAAGAACTAGGCTATTCTTGACATGGTTCGGTCAATGCTCAAGAGCAAAAAGATGTCAAAGGAATTTTGGGCAAAAGCTATGAAATGCGCCATATATGTGCAAAATCATGTCCTCATACAAAGTTAGATGATCAAAAACCATAAAAGGCATGGAGCGGACAAAAGCTAACAATTTCTCATCTCAAAGTGTTCGATACTGTGGTTTATGCACACATATCAGATCAACAAAGAACGAAGCTCAAAGACAAAAGCAAAAGGTATATCTTTATTGGGTATGATGAGTAGACAAAAGGGTGAGCTATTTGATGTGTGAGTAAATGAAGCAAGATTATATTATTTTTATACTCAAATGGAAAAGAAAAGATAGTTTTAGGATTCAACTGTCTACAATCAAATTTTAAATTCAAATAAACAAAGAAAATATTAAAAATAAGTATCATCTTTAGAATTATAGGCAAGCTAAAATAGAGAAATAAAAAAAAAGATCATACTACAACACCTTCAGCATAGTATTCCAACAATCTAACAATGATCTTTTACCTTGCTCGTCCAATTTGCTTAATCGTTTACTAGAAACTCTTTATCGACTTATCTCCATAAAAAATGTTTCATTAATATAATATAAGTCTTAATCCACAAACTAAGGCAAAAGAAATTAAAGTTGGAGAAACAAATGCATAAAAACTTGCAATTCTGATAGACAGGCCTCCTCAAGCACTTGGCTTTCAAAACATTAAGCTGACCATCTCAAAACAAGGCAATTCCAACAACACATGAGAGGGTCTCGACATCTTGCACAGCAAGATCTCGTGGGTAACTATTCAAGCCAAAGAGATCGGTCAAGTGGGCCAACCCCAAGAGGGTTGGCCATAGAGGTTAGCACTCTTTTGGGGACGAGTTGATCAAGTCCAAGTAATGTTTAGGAATATTTCACCTTTTAGGTGTAACGTCTTGGAGTTACACTGAGAAGACCACACTCTCAAGGGGTCGATCATGAAGGTGAAGACCTGCAAAAGGTTGAATGAGTCCAAGTAACCTTTGAGTCAAAACTATTACGCCACTATAGGGTAACGGTCAGCAGTTACGCCAATATTCATTCACGGCTTAATGGTAGACGTTTCAAACGACTGACCAGTTAGCCAGTATTAAGTAAGCTGCAACGGTTACAAGCCCAACTGCTATAAAATGTGAGATCATTCTCCATTCAAATCCAAGCTGAACTACGCTAGCAACCCTTGTAAGTCGTTCTAAGTTCCAAAGAAGTCTTTAAATTACTCTCTAAAATACCTCTCTTACTTAGGCATCGGAGGCCTTAACTTGAGATATGAAGAAAGCGCAAGACCTGAACGAACTTGACCTGGATAATTTAATTGATCAGATTGATCCTCCTTTCACTAATGAAATCATAGAGGAACAAGTCCCGACGAAGTTCAAGCTTCCCACAATCAAAGCATATGACGGTTCCAAGGATCTCGTAGAGAATCTGGATACATTTCGAGCATGGATGGAACTTCATGGAGTCCGAGATGCGATCAAGTGTCAAACGTTCTCATTAACACTCACAAGATCGCCTAGAAGATGGTTTAGGCAGCTTAAATAAAAGTTCATTTCCTCATTTAGGGAGCTAGCCAGAGCCTTTGTCACCCAATTCTTCGGTGGGCGAGATCAGAAGAAGTTGGTCACCCATATACTGACAGTGAGGCAAAAGAGTCATGAGACCCTTCGAGGGTACATAGTGTGACGGTCATACTTGTCCAGTGCGTGTTGCACATGGCCACATGCCCGATCAACCCCGTTTCACCATGTATATATGGTATTTTGTTATTATTGCATGTTAGGATAGTTTCCTTCATTTTGTTTTAGGTGTTGACTCCTAGCCATTTTTATATGCAAGGCTGTCACATCCATTATGGTCCAAAATGTACTATATGAGGATATGACTTCTTGAAGCTTCCTTCCTATCAAGTTATTATATGATTAATGCAATCGTTGATATGTTCTTTATTGCATCTTGTCATATAGCTTTCAAAGATAAAAGCATTTCTAAAACTCTATTTCTCCCTTTTTCAAAAACCTTTTCACGACGCCCGTGATAGAGGTTGCACCTGTTGTGCCACCCACTCTGCCATTTTGCTTCAGCTGACTTGCTCGCCGGTTTAGAGCAAGTGCCGCACAGTTGTCATTCCGCTGCCTGTGAAGTGCGCTGTGACTACATAGCTCGCTTTAACAACGAGGCGTTAGAGGTTGAGGGGTACATCGATGGTACAACCCTTATAACGATTGTAGTTGGTCTTAAAGATGAGAAGTTCCTAGGGTTATTGGGAAAGAAAGCCTCACTCATGTACGTCAAGTTGCTTACTCGGGCACAAAAATACATGAGTTCAGAAGAGCTGGTTTCTTAGAGAAACATTGAAGGAAAGTGCTCCATTCTAGATCATGAGAAGACGAAAAGTCACCGTGATTTTGACTACAAGGAGTCATGGAAGCGGAGGGTAGAGGAACGTCCAATAAAGAAAGAAAAGACGAACCGAAAAGGGTACCATCTAGTCGGTTCGAGAAATACACTTCAATTATGGTTACAGTAGATAAAACTTCATAGAGATTCAAGACAAAGAGGTATTGAAGTGGCCAAGTAAAATCAAAGCTAGGATAAACAAGCAAAATAAGGGCAAGTACTGGTTATTTCACAAAGACCATGGTTATGCGACCTTGTACTACTATGACTAAAAGAAGGCCATAGAACCTCTCATTCGAATGGGACATTTAAAAGAGTATTTTAACAGGGGTGGAAAGGCATCTGAACCCTCTAAAAATGGAAGGGAGGCGAAGATTCACTATAACCTCAAGAAATTCAAACCATCCTTTGAGGTTCCGTGGGAGGTAGATTCAACAGAAGCTGGGATGACAAGGTAAAGTAACCCAAGGGATGTCCAGAACGGAAGCTTCAAAGTATTCCAACAAAAGAAGTTATGTACTCCAATAGGGGTAGGCCAAATTCATAGAGGTACAAATCCAAAAAGTACCCAGGTTCCAAAATTCCAACGTTGACGCCTTGGCAAAGCTGCTGCTTACGAAACTGAAGTAGGCAGGACCTGCCAGCCAAGATCAAACCGAACATCACATAAGACATGGATGGCCCCCTTCATTGAGTACTTAGTGAAAGAAAAGCAACTAGAAGACAAGAAAAAAGCCATATGTCCGAATTACAAGGCTTCCAAATATGTGGTGTAGGGGGATAAGCAGTATAGGACGGGGTACTCTTTACCTCTTCTTAGATGCTTGGATCTTGGCGAGGCCACTTATGCAATGCAAGAAGTACATGAAGGCGTGTGTTGCAACCATGAAGAAGCAAAGTTATTGGCCAAAATGTTAATAAGGCATGAGTACTTTTGGCCGACCATGGCTGATGACTCCAAAAAGTATGCATGGTCGTGTGACAACATCCAAAGACAACCGCCTGAGGTTCTTAGAAGCATGATGAAACTATGGCCTTTTGTACAGTGATGGGTAGACCTTATAAAACCCTTACCAACTGAGCAAGGCGAATTCAAGTTTGTAGTAGTAGTAGTAGTTGATTATGTTACCAAATGGGCCAAAACTGAGGCCTTGGCAAATATTTCTGAAAAAATGACTAAATTCATCTGAAGGTGCATAGTCTGTAGGTTTGGGGTATCCTGAACCATTATCACCGATAACTGGAAGCAGTTTGGAAACCAAGCTTTCCAGCAGTTATGCTATGAGCTAGAAATTCAGCATAATTTCTCATCACCAGCTCACCCAAAAGCCAAGAGCAAATGAAGGCAGTCAATAAGATCATCTAGAAGAACCTTAAGACCAAGCTTGAAAGCTTAGAGGGGTCTTGGGCAAAAGAGCTCCCACAAGTATTGTGGGCATATCGCACCACACCTAGAACGTTGACAGGTGATACCCCCTACTCACTAGCATTTGCAGCAGAAGTGGTAATCCCAGTTGAGATAGGTATTTCATCCCCCACGCATTGAGTCTTTTGACCCAAAACAAAATGACCAACAACTGCGGATGAGCCTGGATCTCGTGGAAGATTGAAGAGATGTATCCCACCTAAGCGTGGCAGAGTACAATATCAAAATCACCAAGTACTAAAACTTCTTAGTGAAGGCAAAGATTTTCCAAGTAGACGACTTGGTGTTGAGGAAGGTGATGTCGAACATCAAAGAACTCAATAGCTAAGTCGTGGGGCTAAACTGAGAAGAACTATACTAGGTCACCAAAGCAGCTCGCCCAGGCACCTACTACCTCGAAGATATGGACGGGAATAAGATCCTTCATACTTAGAATGCAACACACTTGAAAAATAGTTTCAATAGAATGTAATTGAAGTTTCCAATAAATGTCATCAATAAAAGTTGTTTTTGTCATTATACCAAAAGCTTTTATAATTTAAGCTCAAGCATATTGATGTTATCATAATTCAATAAACTTAAAATTGGGGTAAACTAGAGGGGAAATGATCAACAATAAAAAAACTAGCATTAAAAAATTATAAGTTACAACCCGAAGAGAAAGCAAGTACTTATCAAGCAGTAAAACAAAGTACTTAGAGAAATGTTCTATTTCAAAAACAATAAAAAGAAGTGCATTAAAAAACAATCATAAAGGCCCCCGGAGCTATGTCTGCTAGAACTTTGCCTACTGAGCCTTGCTTGGAAAAGATCTATCCTAGTTTGAAGAGCCCAAACTAAGATGTCACTTTCGGACACACCTTGAAAAATGTAGAATCATAGCAAGCAGCTTATGCTGGATCGCTGGGAAGTCTCGACTCAAAGGCTAGCAGAGAAGGATCAACAACTTCCTCCGCAGTGGTGGTGCAAAGAGACTTGAAGAGAGTAAGAAGATTGTCATAGCTAACTATCTCTTAGATTCAGTCCAGCACCCTACCAATGGTAGTCTCGCTGGCATTGTTCTCTAAAATTAAAAAGGTAGGAAAGTCTTTCACCAAGTTGGCTAAGTAAGAGGCATTCTTCAACTTCCCTTCAGCAGAAGCTAACTCTCTGCAAAGGAGAGGGATTGTAGACAAGTCCTCCTTGCAGGTGCGAGCAGCAAGACTTCCAGCCACTTTGGCGGAAATCTGAAGATAGGCATATGCAACTTGAGCGACAAGTTGAGCTTCCCGAGCTTGAGCCAGCTTCCACTTGTATTGATCATAACTAGAAGACCAAGAAATGAGAGTATGGTGCAAGTCTTCTGAAAGGTGACGAGAAGCTGAGGCAAAGTGCATGAAAGTCAACAAACAAAAAACAAGAGGTCAGCCTAAATACTTAGACAAGCATATGAAAAATAGAAATTTAGTAAGTTTACCTCGTGCATCAAGCGAGCTCTTTCTTTCAAAACTTGGGAGGCATCTTCTAGCGAAAAAGGCGAGGAAGAAGTCTCTACCTCGGTCCATATGCTAGAAACCAAGTTCCTTTCCTCTGTTGGGTACAAATTTGGACAATACATTCTTAATAGCTGATAGGAGTCAAATCCAAAGGAAGGTTGTATAAGGGCGTTCGAGGAGTACAAGAACTAGCCCAACCTAGAGAATTAGCAAGATTGAATGCATGCTCAGTTAATCAAACTCAGGACCTGACTCGACATTTAAATCATCTGGAACCTCAAGAAAGAGAAGGCATCTATCCTCACCAACCAGAAGCGGGCAACCCCCGAAACTAAGGTCCACCATGTCATTTGTGGAAAGCCTAAAAATTGAATTGGAGGAGTGGCAAGTCACATCGTCGAAGGCAAGCCCCAGCAAAGATTCATAATTTATGGCGACTGAACACAAGTAAACAAGACATTAGGTGACACCTACATCATTCAGGGTACATGATCTAAGTGTTTAATAGTGTATCTGGAACAGATCCCTCTTGTAGGATAGGTGAGTCACAAGGCACATCTGACTCCAAAAGAAGGTTGTAAAGCGTCAGAGACTCGGTGGTCAAATACTGAGCTCTGTAGGTGACCTCATCAGGATAAGTCATCGCGAGGTCATTGACTTCAGCACCCGAGAGTAGGGACTTAACTTCATGTGCACTATAAACAAGGTCAAAACGTAAGCGCAATGCAAAAAGTGTTAGTAGGTAGATAAAGAAAAGAGACGTACCATAGGTTCCGAAAGCAGTAGGGACAACCACTGAGGTCTCGGCACCAGGGGCTACCCAAGGCCCCCTAGCGAAAAACCATCTTTCTTTCCACCCCTTCTGAAAGATGGGGCAAGCCACTAACGAAGAAAGTTTACTCTGAGGTGTGAGGTAACATCTCACAGTCACATCAGGATGCTGACAGAAGTACTACAAAGAAAGAAGGTCCCTAGTGCTGAAAAAACCCTCAAAGCCTTTGTAAATCCAAAGGATGTGAACCTCAAAGAAGACATTGCCGATGTTGGGAGCCAGCTGCACCGAGCTAATCCAACCATACATAAGAATTTTTGAAGGAAACAGATTAAAGGCAGTCGGATCCCTCTATGAAACAAAGTGGTGTAAAGCGCCACCTCGCTAGGAGAAGGTTTTTCATACGTCTACTAGTCTTTGGGAAGTCTAAGAGTGATCTTCAAATGGATAAGATAATGAACCCTAAGCCTGTCCAAGTTTGTTTGGGTCAAAGTAGAAGCAACAGGTTGGGATCCAAACCTTACAACCAGAGCCTTGCACCGAGTCTTCTTGTGAGAAGAGAAGGTTAAGGTATGATGAAATTCATTCTCATAGTCGGAAGATGGATTCATGAGCAAAAAAGTAAGAAGGAAACTACAATGAAGCAAGAATTCAAAAAGTGCTTAAAAACGAACAAGTCTCTGCAAATGAAGTCTAAGTAGCCTAAAAATACGAAAAATATGCTTAAATAAGCAAGTCTGTAGAGAGACCCTATTTAGCATAAAAATTCAGCCTAAAGCGGGTGAAATCTCTAATAAGAGAACCTAAAAATTTAAGCCACTAACTACTCTTCAAGATTCGACAACTTTGGAAGCCCGGAAATGAAGAGTGTTGGTAATATTATAGGCAAAAATATCCCAGAATACCCGGACAAGGCCAAAACCCCCCCCCCCATGGGTTGGCCAAAGGAACCCTTAACCACTAAGGGGTCGACCGAGCCCTCTAACCCCCCCCCCCTTCCCTCGAGGGTTAGCCAAGCCCAATTCAACCCTCCGGGGTTGGCCAAAGGAAGCCGAGATCCCCCGGGGGTCAACCATGGCAGCCTTCACACCCTAAGGGTTGGCGAAGCCCAATCCAACCCTCAAAAGGTTGACATGGCGGCCTTGACCCCACCGAGGGTCAGCCAACGCCAATCAAGCCCCTGGGGGTCAACCAAAAAAGCTTTAATTCCAAGGGGTTGCCTAAGCTTAATCTGACCCCTAAAAATTGGCTAAAGCAGGCCAAGACCCCTAGGGGTTGGCCATGGCAACCTTAATCCCCTAGGGGTCGGCTAAGGCCAATCGACTGTCCTAGGGGTCAGCCAAGGTAGGCTAGAACCTTCTAGATCTCAGCCAAGGAGGCTTTGACCCCCCTCAGGGGTCTGCCAAGCTCCATCCTACCACCCGAGGGTTGGCCCAAGGAGGTTGAGACCCCCCAGGGGTCGGAACCTCTGTTTAGGGACGAAGCATGGAGATAAGGGACTTGTAAGAGTTAATCGAGATGAAAACCAACCTCAAAAAGATCAATCGAATAGGTAGAAGCCCACGAGGGCTAGCCATGGAGGTTAGGACTCTCTCTTTGACGAGTCGACTAAGTCAAAGTAACCCCAAGGATCGTTGAACCATAAGATAGTAATGACCAGGAGTTACAACGAGAAGGCCTTGACTCCCTTAAGGGTCGATCGTGGGGGTTAACACTCTCCCCTAGGAGTTGACTAAGTACAAAGTAACAAGTGGATCAGCTTATAACGGCCAGGAGTTACACCGAAAAGGCCAGGTCCTCCCTTTAGGGGCGAGTCGTGAAGGTGAGGACCAGTAATGGTTGATTGAGACCAAAGTCGACCTCTAAGGAGATCAGTCATGTAGGCCAACCTTTAGAGGGTCGTCCATGGAGGTTAGGACTCTTTTATAGACAAGTCAACCAAGTGTAAATAACGTTTTGGAACATTACACCTGTTAGGTGGAACGTCCTGGAGTTACATCGAGAAAGACACACCCTCAAGGGGTCGACCATGAAGGTGAGGACCTAAAAAGGTTGACCGAGTCCAAGTAACCTTTAAGTCAAAATTGTTACAACTCTAAGAGGTAACGGTTAGGAATTACGCTGGTATTCATTCCTAACTTAATGGATGACGTTTTAAATGTGTGACCATTAAACCATCATTAAGTGAGTTGCAGCGGTTACAAACCTGGCTGCTATAAAATGTCAGATCATTCTCCATTCGAATCCAAGCTGAACTATGCTAAGAACCCTTGTAAGTCGTTCTAAGTTCCAATCATTCTCTAAAATACCCTCTCTAATTTAGGCATCGGACGCCTTGTGGCTCACACCACATCGGTGTGCCTAAATTTTGCACACTAACTCAAACTTCAACTCCTAAGCTTGCTGATGATGGTCTCTTTATATAGGCCTTGAAATTCCTTGTCTTTCTCACAAATCCACCACTTTTTTGGATTTAGGTGCTATTTTTATGGTCTTTTAATTGCTAACAAACTACTATTTCTTGGGCAAACAACAACAAATCTTGGTCGTGCAATCTATTCTTGATCCACATGAAATGATAATTCGTGTTTATTCAACCTTTAATTTGGAAGCTGGTAGAATGTGGGCAACCATTGGAATGCACTACGCTTTGTCACTTTTAGATATCTGCACTGTCTTTAAAAATGCGTCGGCTTTGGCAATATGACCAGCAATGAGAATGCACTCAGGAATGGGCTCAACATTGGGAATGCACCCATCATTGGGATTCTTCTATGATTGGACCGTGATGGAGAGTTAATGGACTTAGAATTCCATAATTACTTCGGTGAACATGGAACAACATCCCAACTCTCTACGACTAAAACACCTTAGTAGAATGTTGTTTCAGAAATAAGAATAGAACCCTTTTTGAAAATGGTTCAGACGATGATGAGCTTTGCTCAACTGGTAGTATCATTTTGAGGATACATGTAGAAGATTGTTAGATGTATTGAACATGATACCCACAAAAGTGTCTTAGAGATACTCTATGAGTTGTGGAGAGGACATAAAGGAAGTTTATGTCACTTTATGATATAAAAATGTCTGGCCTATGTGCTAATTATTCATGATAGAAGGTCTGAGAGTTCTTCATGATCATCCCACTTTCTTCAGAGTAAACTCATCTATTAAATAAGAGAACTGTCTCAAAGGTTGGTGTTCTTGTTGTTAAAGATGGTGCTCAAAAAGCTTAATAGTTTGTGATTAAGAAAAAACATTTAATGTTAGACATTCAATGTTATATTACGATTATTAATAAAGATTATTATTTTAATTAATTTTGCATTTAATATTCAAACGTCATTGAACCTTGTGGCATTAATTGGATTAAATGGTGATATGCTCTTGGTTATTTAGATGAACACTTGGACAAGTATGGGGATAAACAAGTAGATCTAGTTCTAAGTTAATGACCTAAAGCGTCTATGATATATGGACTTAGGCTAGAACGCCTAATAATAGGGGATGTGCCCTAAAGGCCTAGTAGTTTAAATTTAAAGAACGAGCATTTAATATTAGACATTTAATGTTAAATTTCAAGTATTAATAATATATATTATTTTCGATCAATGCAAATTTAATATTCAAATGTCATTCCGCCTTATCACATTAATTGGATTAATTTTGATATGCCCATAGTTATTTGGAGGTACATTGGACGAGTATGTTGGACATATAAGTGGATCTAGTTCCAAGTTAATAACCTAAAACGTCTATAATATATATAAACTAAGGCCTAAGTCATGTTAGCACTGTTGGTGCTACTCACTTTACAAGAGTTGCAAATGATCTAATCCTAGTTATTCATGGAAGACATGTAAATGGGATCGCATGTGCTAAAAGAAGTTTTTGCATAAGGCTAGACCATAAGTTTTATGATCAAGCTAGTAATTTCATTATAGAATCGCATCAACTACTTTGCTAAGAATGCAGGTCGATGTGATCTGAATCCTGATTGAGTTATGAACACCCACTTTATGAAAGCGTCCTTTAATGTGCAGGGTGAGATCAGCTAAATAGTGTTAGGTCAATAAGCCTCCCACGTAGAGATTGCTGTAGTGAGTGACTGAGAACACAATGTGATAAGAAAAAATTCGCGCATTCTATAATATTGAGGAAGAAGTAGAGTTGTTCCCTTAAGAACTGATTTTAGGGCTTAAACAAGGGATCTTGCCTCTCATTGACCGAATAGGACATTCATTTATAGCGGGAGTATAAACAACTTGTTGATTAGATGAATCAATGGCGTTGAAGGAGAAATATCTAATCATAGGGGTACAACGAAAATTTTGGCCTAGCTGTGAATTACGAACAAGCTCGTGAAGGATCATGGGACAGATGACCGATTATATCCGTGGACGTTAACTTGTCCTATAGTGCAAAAGAGTCAGTGTTGGGAATTGCGAGGTGGGTGTATGTTATTTACGCAGTGGAGTGGGTGTAATCACATAAATTTAACAATAATTAATTAAATTAACTATTAGTTAATTAATCTACATGCAACCACTAGGTAATTAATTTGTTGTTGATCAAACATAAAGACATACATTGAATGACACATCTGAATTAGTCAGTCGAGTCTTTATATTTAGCAGATCACGATCAACTCTCCTAGAACCTTTCTTGATTGAATCATTCAATCTACTAGGTTATATCTGCAATGGGACACTGAATGGTTTGTGGGAAGTTTTTAGAAAATTGAGTTAGGATAACTTTATCAGATGTCTAACAATGGAGAAGAAATCAAGAACACTCGACTACTGAGAGTTCTTTGTTTGAGATATGAGTTACTCTGAAGAGAGTGGGATGATAATGCAGACCTCCCAGACCTTATATTTATAATATAGAAATGAACATTTAAATTAAGAAAAATACAATATCTTTCAATATCCAATATTAAAAGTTATAAACGATACTGGAAAAGATCAAATATTTTTTCTTTCTTATTTTATATGGGAAATTCGAATTTCACTTAGTCCCTCAAGTTGGAATGAATTTTCCTTCCACAATAAGGGGAGGGATTTTAAAATTTGGCCAATATATATCGTATATTGTTTTATTTATTTTTAATTGATAATTATCCAATAAATGTCAATTCTATAGTATATTCGATATATTATTAAATAAATAAATCCCTAAAATTAATATAGGGTATTTAACATGGATATTCAATTCATCTATAATTATTACATTTTCATCCTAAATTGATTTTAATTTCAAGGATATTCAAATGATTTTTTATACATAAATGAATTTAATTTGAATCACCATTTTGCCCTTAATTACCTTATATGGAATTTTTTTTATCCCTAAATCTCTCAATATGGAATTTCTTTCTATATATAAACTTTCTTTTATTTACCTTATTTTGCTTGTATTTAATTTCCTTTTCAAGATGAAGCACTAATTTCCTTTTAATTTCCTTTTCACCATAACCTCCATCTTCTTTTTTTTTCGTCTTTTGTGTTTCTTTTTTAATCTGACTTCGTAACCTTACATAATCTGACTTTATTTGCTTTTTTGGTAATTGCTTTTTCGTCATAGGTAAGGGGCATTTCCCTTTAATAATACCCTATTTATACATATGTATAGAAATCAACATTGTATTACAAAAAAAATTGCTTCATCTGTGTTTCTTTTTTAATCTAACAGACGTTTATGCACGTACTGCAATTGTGTATTCTTTGTTTCCTCAGTAGGTAATTGTCTTTCCTTTAATAATACCATATTTATACATATGTAAAAAATCAACATTGTATATATAAAAAAAAAAATTCTTCTTCAGTTTCTATTTGTTCTTTGTTTCATCAATAAGTGATGTGTCTTCCCTTTAATAATACCCTTTCCCAGAGTTATCGCAACTCTAAGTTGGTAGTGTTCATGTATTATAACGTTTACAATCCAATCTGGATTGTATAACTATTGTATTTATACAAATTAGCGTATTATTATGCTAAACATCTAGGTATTTTTATCGTTAGCATGCCAATGGTTTACAACATCTAGAGTATTGAATTGGTATTTTTAACATTGGTTTTGGTATAGCATAATATAGTAATTGTAATACAATATCAACTATCATTATTATATATGTAACAAAAAAGATATTAATACAATATTGTATACGTATTGGTATTATGATACGATTTCAACCAATGACTTGTGGCATTCTCATGAAGGTGCAATTATAAGAAGCAAGGAAGAGAAGATTCTAGAGACATTGAAATTATCATGCAGAATTATAAGCAAATACAATTAAATATTTCATATTTTGGGACTTCATAATTTCAAACTTTGTCAAACAAGCTCATAATTGCTTAAGACTTCTTAGATGAGTTTGTTAGGTGCATTTAAATCTAATCTACCCTTTTGTCTAGAATTTAATTAAGTCTCTCAATTGATGTACAATTGGCTTTTGGCTTCATAGGTGTTATTTTCCAGAAAGTGCATTTAAGAGCTTTTAGAGACCTTTTGTATTCCAAGCCATGCACGAAATTTTGGCCTTAAAAAGAGCTTGTAACACCTCATTTTGAATAAAATATTGATATAAAACTTTGAGTTTTCTTAACCCCTTTTGGTGTTGTCTTTTTTTCAAATCTTGGTTTAGATTTGAA